>OMNV01004863.1:53420-96361 GCA_900303265.1 Brotula barbata | reverse complement strand
CAAGAGACGAGTGGGTGTCAGCATATGTGAGGGAGAGATTCCTCAAATAGGCCATAGCCTGGGGTGTGATGGACTCAGGCTTCAGTCAGGGCCATGCAAACACACTCACACAATGTGCTGTCACAGGCACACTTCCACACTTACGCACACACACGCACACAAAGAGACACCTAAAATACTCATACAGAATCACAGAGAGTATTCTGCGGTGAACGGAGGTATGACAAACTTTAAAGGAGGATGCACTGCGCCGCATGCGATCAGAGGTCTGAAATTTAACCCTACAGTAAAATTAGAGAGGCTGAGATGCATACTTCAGCATTTTGAAATACCCAGGAGCCTTTGGAGGGGTGCTCTCTCTTTCTCTCTCTCTCTCTCTGTGTGCTGTCTGTTTCTATCTCCAACACACACACACACGCGCGCGCACATTCCACCGTACCGACAGCCAAACTGACTCAACATTTTTCACGCAATTCATTTGTCACAGTAATGAAACGGCAATTTATATCAAAAGACGGTCATCAATATCTCTTTCATCTTGTGCTTCAGGTTTTGTATTACTGCCAGGTGCTCCGTGTGAGTGTGAGTGTGAGTGTGTATGGGCACGGCTGCTCGCGCTCAGTGCACAGTGGACTCAAATTCCTTGATTTTCTCCAACCAATCCCCGCTCTGCAGACACACAGGAAGGAGAAAGTCCCAACACAAGACATGAAACATGTTGGTGGAGATCAATATTTAGATGAAAAGAGTCCATAGGATGATATTTATTGTGTCATAACACCATTTCGTGTCCGTCCGGGAGGTCTAAAATTGCTCTTATTGACGCTCTTGCGCCGACAGGAAAACCAACCCCCCTCTGCTCTGCGCTCCTCCGTGGTTTCTCGCTTCCACTTCACTCTCCTCTTGTCCCGCTGCTCCATCACACCTCTCCTCCCATCATTCTCTGCCTGTCACCTCCCACCCCCAGACATCCTGTCTGGGAACAGTCTGCATCACTTCCTCTGCCCATGACTTTATGTTAAAATGTCTAAGCTATGCCACGGGCATTCGTTAGACATTCATGACGCACAGCTCCTTTTGCAGCAGTGCATTTCACACATTTCAGAAATAGAAGTCCTTGTGGTAGCATGTATGGATCTCAGGAGCTACGTGGAGTTTGAGTTGGTATAGTTAAGTGTAGTGCATAAACATATATGTGTCCATTTCGGAAGCACAGGGCAGGGAGATGGGATGGAATGCTGCAAAGTGGACAGGTCTGTGCTCTGCCTAGTGGCACCCATGTCCATCACTGTTGTCAAAGTAAAACCACAAACTGTACATGAACTAACTTAATATTTTTTCAAATGGAGGGCCGTAAAATTAATTTCCTGCAGCTGTTTCGTGGCTATTTTCCACTTGTTGTGCAGTCTATGGACACAGCCTGAGTGTCTCCATTGTCTCTCCCTGATGCAGGGACTTATTTCTGGAGAGGAAGTGTTCCGTCTCTCCCGCCCTCCCCAGCATATGGCTTCTCATGCATTTTAATATTTCATGTCTCAGCCCATCAAAAACAGAACAACACAGAGTCCAAGGACAGAGAAGTGGTCTGAAATTGAGACATCTGGACCTTGGGGTCACATTGACAAATAGGAGTAAAGGGAGGTGTGTGTCTGTGTGTGTGTGCGGGGAGACTGAGGGGGATGTAACATCGAAAGACCGAAGGAGGAGCATCGACAAAAAGTGGAGCATTGATTGAAAGAGAGAAGCCATGGTAAAGGAAAGGGGGTGAGGAAGATGGACGAGCGAGGTTAAGTAGGACACCGGGCACAGCTGTCAATACTTCCGGTGATCCTTAGACAGCCCATCTGGATCTCTCCTGTTGCATGTCGCCTTGTTACTGCTGCACTGTTCCAGTTGTGTATTTTGTGTGGAGGCTCCGCCCACTGTGATCTGCTACAGTACAGAGTTTGAATGGCGCTTTTTATTTTGTTGTGTGATTATGTCCTTCTGTAACGGTGTCTTGTAGCATTTCTGGGTTAGTGTGTGTGTGAGGACCAAATCACGTGTCCATACATTAGGTTGGATCGGGGGGGTTTTCAGAGGATTTGTGAAGCAGGTCAGCCCCCAGCTTCTGACTGTCTCCCTATGATATGGTCCCATAATACCCCTGAGTGCTAATGCTAAGCTGACGTTGATCCCAAAATCCCAAAAATTGAAAAAACAAAATCTCTCTGTAAACAAATGTAGCAAAGTTTGTGTGATATGAAGGAACTCAGAAGGATCCATATCGATGGCTTTTTTCTTTTCCATATGAGGATCACAGCTGTGCTTTTGTACAGTAAATCAAAAACAAAAAAATCATTTTATTTCAATTGATTGGCATTATTTTGCTCTTTATATTTAGCATATAATCACATAGTATGTCATTACATTGCATCACATATAACAAATCACGTGGTGTGTTTGTGCACCATTTACCTTGTGCTTTTGGGACAGTATTCCCGTCGGGCAGCAGTGCAGGGCTCCAGACTGGATTAAGGTCTCGCTTGGATGTGGCTGTGTTGGTTGCCTCCATTTGGGAAATCAGGATTTGGATTTGAGATAGAAACACAAGGGGTGGGGTGTCACTGTATGTTATCCCTCAGAGGGGCAGATTGTGCGATCCTTCACAACAGTGAGGAGAGAGAGAGAGAGGGAGAGAGGGATGGAGGGAGGGATGGGGGGTTGGGCTGATTCTGTATAGTTGTGTAATCTATAGACAGACGTAAACAACGTGTTGATGTTTCTTCCTGTGTCATGTTATTGTTTACCGCAGACCTCTAACATTGTGTGTAATTGTGTCTCTCCAGAACGGCTCATGCCAGGACAAAAAGCGAGGCTGCAGAACAGGCGGCTCTCTCCGCGGTGCACGACGCCGAAATTGCCAGGTCGGTCGCGAGGGAGCTCTCCCCCAACTTCTACCAACCAGGTAACACATTTAATAACAAACCTTCGTGGTTCCTCACACTGTTGTTTACTCCAGAATTGCCCCTGCGGCGACTGAGGGGTTGAGAAGCTCAGACGGGTCAGAGAAATACAATACTTTGAGTGTCCCACTGGCTGAATTTGCATGGACATTTGTCTGCTTATGCCTGCAAGACGTGGTTATCAGACAGTTTAAAGAAGACGCGGAGTACAGATGAAAAAGCTGAGACTGTCGCCGGAGGCCCTCAAATCATCCTGCGTTGCACTGACCCCACCGAAGGAGAAAACTTGCCTTGTCTAACCACAATTTTGCATTTGTTTGGGCCGTGAGGAATAATGGCGGTTGCACAGTTTTAGTGTCAGCGTCTCAGTAATGAAGTTGTTCTTTGTGCAGGTGAGCTCCGGGTTTGGGGTGTAATTGAAGACTGGAGGCATTGAGGTTGATTTCTAAGGCCACAATGAGGGACTGTGTTTGTGCCTTAACAAAGCCAACCCAGTTGGAGCCAAGTGCTATTCTGGACAGAAGCCTTGTCTTTGCTTTCAAAGGCCCATTGTTACATTTGGGAGATATGTGCTAAAGTTTACAGGCGTGGATTGTGCCAAAAAAATAATGCAAGTGTCAAAAGTAAATTCTGTGCTCTTTTAATGCTGTTGTTGTTTCGTACCGCGCGTATGCTTTGACACAGTTTGAAGAAGGCTTATACAAGTGATGGTTAAGGAAACCGACGGAGAAGTCGCACAGCTAATGCCAAGCACGCTCTTCTCGTCTTTCCACGCCGTGGAGTTTTTAACAGGCGGACTGGCCCACCACACGGTAGCCCCCGGAGTAGGGTGTCGACTCCACTCTATTTAGTTAATTTACAAGGTAAGCTGAGTTTTACAAGGTTATGCCTGGAATGTCGTTGTACATAAATA
This sequence comes from Brotula barbata, assembly GCA_900303265.1. NCBI lineage: Eukaryota > Metazoa > Chordata > Actinopteri > Ophidiiformes > Ophidiidae > Brotula > Brotula barbata. Next base: position 92,503 of record OMNV01004863.1, on the reverse strand, counting down.
GTGACAGCTGGAGATCCTTCTGGACGAAGAGGCTGTGTCGCGTAACGTGTCAAAGGTGGAACAAAAGGGCACGGAGACAATGATCATTTTTACTACACTTCATCAAAGTCGGTTTAATTCGTTCCTGGAATGAAAAGACCCATTGAGAGCAACCAGACTTCGACTTGTTATTCTGAAGAAATCAGCCACAAAAGCATGAATATTCAGAAGCGTCGTTATTTTTACTTTTGCTGGCAAGCCTAGCATGTTCCACTCTGTGTAATATATTTAGACCCATGAGCTAGTCGACCTTGGGCCCTTGCCAAGAGACACTGCAAAATAGTGGGTGACAAATACATTGACAATGGGATCCATTCAAGCACGTCCCTTTATTGAGCCACAGAAATGACCCGCTCGGTCCAGGGTCATCCTGCGGCTTGTTTGTGTTGTGGAAAACAGTGGTCATGCTTGGCAGGCCGGGTGAACTTCAGGTTGACAACTCTGCGAGGAGAGTGTCCTTGCCTTATAAGTCAGATCATGAATGAGAGAAAAGCCGATGACGTAACGACGAGCGGCGCGGGGGCGACATCTGAGCCGCGCGCTTTAAACGTTTGGTCACTTAAGCGCGTCTGGTAATCCCATCAGAAAACGACGTGTTTATGAATATCCAAACCGTATTTTATATCAATGTATGAAAGTAGTTTATGGCAAATAAATGAAATGTTTAGGGAACGGAGTCGGCCTTTTTTGTTTGGTTTGGTGTGTTGGTGGTTTATGGTTTCGTCTGTGTTTGATTGTAAACGCTGGCCCCTATTTTGCAGCGTCAAGGCAAAATGACTGCCAAAGAAGAAGATGTTCTCTGGAAATGACTGTAATTTAATTAAGTTCACTTAATTCTCCCTCCTTTCAGTCTGGGACATTTTTTTTGTTCAGTGTCTCTTCTTTGTTGTAGAGCATCTTCTCTTTCCTGCCGGTACTGTCGGAGGGAGTTTTTCACTTCAGGCACCCGCCATCGAAAAGGAACTCATGTGACTTTTCCAAACTAATCTGCTGTGCTTCCTCCATGTCTACCTCCACAGTGGAAATATTCTCACTTATCCCCATCCCTCGTATTCCAATAAGTCCTCTACGGTAACAACCAGCGGTCTAAACCCCTTGTTGTTTGTAATTGACATATCAGACTCATGGCAGATTATCACCCAGATTGAGAGTGTGTACTTCAAAAGGGAAGAGAGGGTCACAGGGAACAGGACCCTGACCTTTATGATTGGTTCGCACACCCTCGCTGCACCCTGGGGGGCAGCGGCGAGGGTTAGCGAGGCGTGGCCAAGCGTGTGACGTTAACTGGGCTATAATTAGGCCCGACGTGTGTTTGCTGGAGTCTAATGGAGACATAGCTGAAATCCCTGCGCCCCGAGAAGTGGCACAGCCCCTCTCCCAACCTCCCGCTCGCCCCTCTCGAGGGCTGACGCGGAGCAGCTGTCTCTTCCTTGAGCCAGTCGCCGACGGGTGGGGTCAGTCGGGCGACCGCTCCACCCCGGTTGACCCAGTCAAGGTACGCTTGGACCAGGTGGAACCATAAATGCCTGGACCTGTCACTGTGAAAAACCAGACACAAACAGGTGCTGCTTTTTTTTTTCTTTCTCCGGAACAGCAGGTGTTTGGTCGTTGCATAAGTTTGGAGACAGTGGAGCTTAAAAATTATGCAGCAACGTCTTCTGACTTTCAAGGATACACTTCATGAACTGTGTTGAACAAGTACAGGGAAACACAGCTACCACATTTGTGAAAATAGAGCACAGAGAAAGAGTCTTGCAGTAAATGAAGTCTCCATCAGTCACATGTCGGTGCATGTGAACACGAGCTCCTCTTCTTCTTCTTCTTCTTCTTCTTCTCCTTTGCATGTGCTCATTCACAAACAAAACAAAGGAACACAATGATCAGACTTAAACCAGTATGGACACAGAACTTTGGCTCGTGTTTTTTGCATGTGTGTATGTATACGAGTCCCCTATGTATGTATGTATGTATGTATGTATGTATATACGTGTGTGTGTAATATTAGTGGATGTAATCTGGCCAAACAATGACAGCTCCCCCTGTCCATCTGCCAGTGTGAGTAGGAGGAGAGAAAATCCAAAAGCTTGAAATTTAGTCATCGATTAAATATAACAAAATGTGACCAAAAACCCACAGAAAAGACTAATAAATGCATCTGTGTGTGTATTTCATAACATACTACACCAGGGAGGAACGTACCATTTATAAGGCACGTTATATTTGACATATACAAGCAATGTTGTCATAATTCTTAAGGAGCTTTATATTTCCGACAGCTCCAAGCATCTGACAGTGATGTAAATAAATTTTAAAAAAGCCACAACCCAGACCTGTCACGCTTCGCATTGCAGCCCTGGGTCGGTCTTTGATTGTCGGAGCTTTTTATGTAAAAACTGGATTTGCATGTTGCAAATGTCTCCTCGCAGGCGTACATGCTGTGGAACCTTCCTGTTAACCCTCAAGGAAAAAAAAAATGCTGTTGTCTGCAATGAAAGCATGGCTCAACCCAATCTGATGCAACACCTCGCTCTTCTCTCGTGTTCTCACTACACACACATCTACGCATGCACACGCATACCCAGGTCTCACTGAGGCCCCTCTCATTACTGCTGTATATCTCAAATTAAGGTCACCAGGGGTTAGGCAGGGTCTTAAACACCCTATCTGTCATGTTTTATGTGAATATGATAGTGTGTGTGTGCCTGCGTGTGTGTGTGGCAGTGCGTGTGATTTGCAAGGGGTGCACTGGAGCAGAAAATGCGCAGTAGATTAACATAAAGTGTGTCGGCAATGACAGCTTAAACAAAGGCTGGTGTTCCAATAACAACAGAGAGACACTGGAAGATAACAGAAGAAGACTCAGCCGAAACTGAAAGTGAAGGCACAAAATTATTGGAGCTTTATACTGAATTAAACAGTTGTTTAAAGTTGAATATCATATCCTTACGTGTGCCTCGATGTTGTATTTGACAGATGATTCTCTGAAGGCTGGAGTTGAGTTGTTTGTGTTGTTCTTCGGGTGGTGCTGTGTTCAGTGGGTTTTTCTTGGGAATGACGAACGCCGTGGTCTATTTTAACGACCCTCTCTGGAAGGCCGCGGCCCCAGCGAGGTTGATCAATGGTCGGATGAAAGAAACACCGCGGCCATTTGGGTAATTGAGTCCTAGCACACGTTCCAGCTGACGTGGCAGGATTCCACGAACGTGTAACCAATCTTCGGTCGTTCATCACAAGGCTCGCACAGCCGCACACCAAATGAAATCACGGGCAATTAACAGACGGCAAATTACAGAAAGCTCGTTTCAGTCGCCGCTGTCCGGCCTGTTGAAACACGGCAAAAGCATTCTGAAGATGAGAACCATTTGGAAAGCGGGCGGAACCCCTCAGAGGAATCTGTCCCCAAACAGAGGGGAAACAGCTCGGCCAATCAAGCCCAAACTCTTATCGAGTTATGGTGTGAAATTAAACCCGCCAGATACTTTAAGCCCCTCAGATGTTCAAATGCCCCCTCTCTTTGTAGTGGCTCTTATTGGTTGTGGCCGTAATGAAACAAAATGGGAATGCCTTGCAGCTGAGAAATAGTTTTTGGCTTATGAGTTCCAAAACAGTCCTTGAAATGTCCATTTATGCAGATACAGAAATGATTGTGGAATGGTTTGCAAGTAACAAACTCCAAAATGCAAACAATATTTGTATGAAGGCACCTATGGGGTAAATTCTATGTCAGTGTCCATTCCAATGATCTCATAATCAAAAATGTTTTCCCATGTATACGTATGTTCTCTTTAATCCCTGGATAATCTCCACATTTCTGTCTTTTTTTTCATCATTGACCATAAGCGGTGCGGAGGATCAATCTTTCTCTGGTTATACATTCTAATGTTGTTTAAACAAAGGCGCATTGTCACTCTCTTAGTCACTCTGACAGGCTAATATAGCTGAAGTGAAAAAACAGGCAAACAAAGACACACTCAGCCTGACGTTTCTGATAAATATTAATATATTCAGAACAAAGAGACCGATAAAGTCCTGCATGCACAATTGCACTTTTTATCAAAACCTAGTTAGCTTCATCATCCATAGCCGTACCAATGTGCTCAATTAATTCTTCTCAGTAATGAACACGCGCGTGCATATGCTGCCTGTCTGTTTGCAATACCGAGCGTGAAATACTACAGAGATGTCGGGCATTTTAGTTGTTAAGAACCAACCTCAGCAGCCACCCAGGATCAATGCCCCAGAATGCTAAAAGAGGCGTCATGGCACCTTAAGGTCAAGTCCCTTTATCTGAATGATGGCTGGATGCTGGGAATGAATGTGACGAGGGCCTTACCAGGAAGGAACATACTAATAAAAAAGCACGAGTGAAGATAAAGATGGGCCTGTGGGGACGACCTCCTTCATGAAATGGTTTTTGTCATCATACATTTATCAGTGTGTTTCTCTCTCTCTCTCTGCTTTTGGCCGTTCTTTGCAGAAAAACTGCATATATAATCCTGATTTGTGATGATCAATATACAGTCTATCGGCTCTTCTTCATATCTTGTTTTACAGTATAACTATCAGTCAGCGTTTGATGGTGAGCGTGCTGGTTTCTCCTCATCTTTGTTCTTGGATTTTAAAGTTGTTTGTATTGATTCAGGCTTTGTTAATCTCCTGTGTTATCGAGCCGTAATTGAATTTGCCGGGCCGTTTGTTGTATTTTCTGTACGTGTGTGAGTTGTCGGTATTCGTTTTGATGATTTAGACATCCTGGTGTGTATCTTTGGGTTGTTATATGTCATCAGACGTGTCATTTTTCTCACCTCTGCAGGGCCTGACTACATAAAACAGCAGTTCAAGGAACACGTGGAGATTAAAGAGGTCCCCGTGGAGAAGAAGGACGTCACGCCAAAAGATTCCCCACACTTTTACCGCAAAGGTACCACTCCTCCCCACTCCCCTGTGGCCAGTCCCACGGTCACACCTCCCCCCTCGCCCCAGTCCAGTAAGAAGAAAGGTCAACTTGCCAACAGCACCGGCCGCAAGCCCAGCAAAGAGGAAAAGCCCTTCCGCAAGATCAGCAAAGAGGAGAAACCGAGTCATAAGACGAGCAAGGACGAGCGAGCCGCTAGAAAGCAGAGCAAAGAGGAGAAGATTGTTGTCGTCGACGGCCCCAGAGCTCCCCCAGCCCACGAAGAGCCACCGCCTAAACCTCCCAAAGTCCAACAGTCTACCGCGGCGTCCGCTGCTCTACAAACGGCTCCTGCCATTCCAGTCAATGGCGAGGTCCACTCAGAGTACCACAGTTACTATGTCAAGACCCCTCAAAGGGTTCGTCCGCCCCCAGACCCCGAGGAGGATCCAGAGGCAGAGCCCGATGCGCTGGCCCTGGCACGCATGCCCCCGCAAGTCCCCAAGTCTTTTAGCCCCTCTCCTCCAAAGCCAGCCTCCGTACGGGAGGGCAAAGGCGACTTGAAACTCAGGAAGCAGGATTCCCTAAAGCCAAAGAGCCTCGCTGACACTAAGAAAGCCAGTATGGAGATTGCAGATAACGCCGAAGAAACAGTGAGTATCAGTATTAAAGTATATAAAAATAACTACGGAATGCATAAATGCTGGACGGTCTGCAGTAATAACACTATGTCCTCCACGCTGGAAGTGGCAGTGATGAAGATGTCTCGTAAAAAGACAGTACAGGACACGTACATTCTTCTGCCACAGTGAACATATGAATTATTGAACAGATGTGGAGATTATTTAAGGGACAGGAAGGACTTTGTCCAAATGCAGGGTTAGATTTAGGGCACATTTTTGCCCATCACACATCCTTCTTGTGTTATATTTGGGCAGAAATTACGCATTGGAATGTCCCATAGTGACTTCCTCTTCTTCTCCCATACATGGACATAAGCTGTAAAGATCATTTGACGTTGTAAAGTTACGTTGGGGGTATCCGATCATTATCGTAATGTTTTGTCGCTTGTTTTTTTCTGCAGGGTCCTAACTCAATCCTTGTTGCTATGGTAATGCTGTTGAATATTGGCCTTGCAATTATATTTGTCCACTTTCTGACCTGATGATGCTGTTTCTCAGGTGAGTTCCATTGCATCCTTACCCAAACTCACTCTCTCTCTCTCTCTCTCTCGTAATAATAAAAATGATGATGACCATGATAATAATAAAATGGATTATTTAATTATCATCTGTTATTGTAATCTGTTATTATTATTTTAATGTTGTTATAATGTTATAATAGATTTACATAGATTTCCCCAGGATGCATCCTGATAGATATTGGATATTCTGGGCATTTCACTAAAAGAGATCAGGGTTATATTATAACAGCTTTCTCCATCTTCATCCTTGTGCAGGTTTATTATTAACAAAAATAGTGTTGGTGTTGGTGTTGTTGTTGTTGTTGTTGTTGTTTCATACACTGTAAATTGAATATTCTGTGTGTTGCCATAATCCGTGTCTGAAATGTGACCAAATAAATCCATACAAACCATTTTTATCTTCCAGTGAAACCATGGCAACTGGCAGAGTTGCATCGCCGGCCTTTGAAAAATGAAAATGCCGCCAGTGAGACACGAGGGCAGCCGTAGGTGTTTAGGAATCGGCGTGACACTGAAGAGAATCAGGAGAAAGGCATCACTACCACCATCCTGTCGTGGGCCTTCTTTTAGGCCAGCCCCATGATTTAGCTTGCTTCGGCTTTTACGAAAGCTGAAGAGAAATGTCGTGTCTAGTGAGAAAAAAAATAAATAATTTTTTAAAAATGCAATCAAACCTAGAGAGTCAGAAAAAAAAAAAGAAGTAATTGAAACCCACACGTGTGCTGACCCAAGCACTGGTGTCTGTAGCTGACCGCCACTCCCACTGCCTTGGCAGTGATAGTGGTGGGCTGACAGACTTTGCTGGAAGAGTGTGGAGATGCACTTTTAGATGACGGGAGCAAACAGCTGCCTTTCTATTTTGCCATCTGACGTTTTGATGGGGAGATCTGAGCCCAGCGGCCAGAGGACAGTCTCAGCGGGAGCATGCTTGGATGTTGGGAGCCTTTTCTGGGGTTCACACCACTCTCGCTACAGGAAACTGGGCACGATTGTTGCCGGCAGTCAGTGCTAGCACGATCACTAGCCAGTCTTACTCAGTTAACCCAAACATCACCACAGCTTTCTCCGGCTCGCTCCGTTGTAACCCAGGACACACTGCTTTGAAACGCTCCCCCCGTGCATGTTACAGTTTTAACACTTTTGTCTCGTTTGTTTTCGTTTTATTGTCGATTTCTTTGTTCGCTGTTCTCTGAATGTTGGTGACATGCCGTCATAGGCGTGCGTTTGAAAGGGAAATGAATTTTCTTCTCTGCTGAATGAATATTTTTCCCTTGTATTTCAACACTATTCTGTTTAATTCATTTATTAAAAAAAGGGGAGGTGGGGGAGAAATACACTAATTTTTATTGAAAGTGCAATATAGTGTTTTTCCTAAAGGAAAGTATATTTTAGTAGTATATTTTGCCAAAATTATAAAAGGTCTATGTTCCATTTATGTATCAGGCTGGCAGAATTTGGATTGACTGGACTGGACAGGGAGGCGGCATTGTGATTAGGAAGGATGATCCCCTTTTACACGCCAGCCAGCTCTGTGAGAGTGAAGTTACAAATGTCTTATGTTATTTATTAATAAGAAAGAAAATATTTCATTGTATTGCGCCACTTGTTGCTTGAATCCTTTCATTCTTTTCTCTGCTTCCAACGTTTCCGTGTGAAACTGGGCTGCGAACGGCGACGGCGCTGTCCGAGCAGCTCCTTCTGTAGGCCCAACAGAGCTTGCATGCTTGTGAGACTGACGTGGGACAGTCTTGGACGGGAGGAACTTGGGTTTGGATTTATTCAGGTTGAGGCCATGGGTAATGTGGCTCACGGGGGTTGGAGAGATGCCTTTAAAAGTCTTTAACAGTACTACTGTTTACCTCAGAAAAAGATGAGGAAGAGGAAAAGGGAAAGACACCCTGAAAGAGATGCCATCCTTGTCTTAATTTTGTTTTGTGGGGGACACTCTGACTGTTGTCAACATTTGAATCATGCTTTTAACTTGCCTCATTGTTGCTGTTTGTAGTCTTTGTTGCAGGTACAGCATGAGTTTCTTTTATTTGAAAAGTGGTTATTTATATGAGTGACATGTACTGTCATCATTACAAAGATTATTTATTCATTTACAACAGATAATATATGTGTTTGTGAGCATTGGTCATCATGAAAAGGGCTTTAATATGGGCTAGGTTTTCTTTGCTGCAGTTCAGTTTTGAAGTTTATCTTGACTAATGTGTCTGCAAGCAGCACGTGATATTTGGATGCTGCTTCAGCCAGGTAGATGTTTGCGTACTGTCCACATGATTACTGGATAATTCACTCCTGTGACCATAGCAGAAATATTTAAAAATGTTATATGACAAATGTGATGAAACTACAATAAAAATGCTTCTTCGCCCTTTTATCGCCACACCCTCTTTATCTTTTATCTGTCATGATCGCGATCATGGAGGAGCCATGCGTTTTGGAGGGTTGTTTATGGGGTATTTTTTTGAAATGCAACATTGCATGTTGGAAACATTTATAAATAGATTATTATTATTATATACTATTTGTAAGGATTTTTACAGAGCACAATCCAGAATCTGGTATGAGTTGGTATTTTTCTAACAATTTGCACACCTGTATTTTGACATTGATTATAACTTGTTTGTAATTGGTAACGTAATGCACACATGATAATGTTTGACAGTGGAAAAAAAAAAATATTTCTAATTGGTTGTAATGTATGTAACATTTGGGGATGTGAAAGACAAATGTATTTGTTTGAGTATTTTAGAAATTCAAGAGGAACTGCAGGAGACTTTTGATATCTCAAGGTTCATGTTATCCCACTGATTTGTGAAAAGTCTTTGGAGATGAAGTTCTGTGTATAACAATAAAGATGTTATGCCTTGATAAACTACATTTTGTTTACCTGTGATGTTTTGATACTCCCTTTGCTCATGGTGCTCAAACGGTGGTACACAGAACACCGGCGGTAGGTGAAGTGCCCCCTGGTGGTGGCTTGCAGTTCTTGTAGTTTCATTGTAAAATAGAAATCTGGTCTGCACACATAGTAACAATAGTAATTTTAACTTTAACAATGATAGCCACGGCTACATGCACGGCAATGCTCTGATATTAGTCAGACGTGGATATGATCATCTAAACATACGCAACAAGTTGGCAAATACCATAATCAGGCTAAGCTACTGGGCTCAGGCTGATACTAGACAGACCATTCAGGCTCTGAATGCTTGAGTAGCCGGCAAGTAAACAAGATTACAAATGGACTAATTATGAACCCTGCTCGTGTAAACATCTTGATTTGTGACTCATGTCTTGGATGGACTATATAAACATAGCTATAGAGAGTATAATAGAGTATAAAATGAATTATCAAAAAGAAAATCACATTTCAAATTGTATCATCCATTAGAGCAGAGACAATGAAAATGGATCAACAAAGCCTCTCATCACTCGACCACACGTGAATGCAAGGACTTTGTTTTGACTTCCAGCTTGGTGTTGAGTTCTCTGTACCTCTGCGGTCCATCCTCTCTTCTGTGCTTCACCTTCTAGCACCGATGGCCTCGGGGTGACCTTTTCATAATGAGATCCGGGGGGAAAAGGCTCGGCATGAAATCAAAGGATCTTAGTCAGGGTCTTACATTAGTGCTGTGAGAACAGGCAGGTGCCCCAGCTTGTCTCGGGTCTGTTTGTACCGTTTCCACCGCTGATCAGCCTCGGATTAGTGTCCTGTTACAGCAGCAGTGGCACCTGTGTGGAATCAGCAAGGCCGTGTCATGCACTTGTTGTGCCCTCTGCCCTGACACCAATTTGTTCTTCTCATGACTTTTCGTGGTGTAGATTTTCATTTTCTTTCCCCAAAACACACTTATTTCTATATTGGTTTAGTAAGTGCACATCATAAATTCCTGTGGATTTGTTTGTTTTCTTTCTCTCAGAGCCTCAAAAATAGTATGCCGATATATGCCACGACAGTAATGGCAGCCTAGGCTTTCTAAAATGACCAATAAGAATGTTTGCCTTTGAAAAGGAATATTCTTGCAAGTGTATAATCCTGGCACCCCTCAGTGAAGCCGAACTTGTCAGTAATAGTATAGAATATCTCTGTTACTATTCTGATGTGGCACAGCATGCTGAACAAGCTTCGGTTGCACATGCAGTCCAGGACAAATATAAACTAAAACCTTATAAGTGTGTCCTACCTTTAGAGATGCCATTCAACATTTTCCAGCAGATACAATAACAGCTACGATCCTGGGAAGTGGAGAATCTACTATCATCTTGTTTATATATTCGGCAGAGGTGGATGTAATGTTTACTGTACGAGGAACACACGCCATACAGGTTCCACAGGATGGGACATGACAACATCCACAAACCCCTCCTACACACACACACACACATCACACACATTCATAGAGACGTATTAATCCACAGCATTGTGACTGCGGTCTACAACACAATAGAGCAGCGGCTGACATGTAGTGTCATCCACCCACCCACACACACACACACATTTTGCATTTGGACACTCTCAAAGCAGCCACTGACCATCTGATGAATTTGTAAGCGCCTTGATGCAATCCGTCGAGGAAATAAAGTCAGTTTGAGAAATGTGTATTGATACGCTATCGATAAATGGATTCATACAAGCAATATATATATATATATATAATAGAATCTCTGATCAATAGCGCAAAAGCAATAGGTGTTCCACAATGTTTCTAATGAGGACTGGCTCGCAGACAACTCAAGTCTGGCATATATCCGCTATGATAAGAGCAAGAGTTTCTCATGTGTATATTTAACTTCTCCCTCTGAGAGCAGGCCTCTACCTCCGGACTAAAATGCAACATGGTTGTGTTTCTAAAAATGGATTATCGGATATCAGTGGCCAGCATCTTTCAAAACGGTTGCTAAGACATCAGTATTAAGGAGATCTGCTTTCCATGCCTAGTTTAGCTATCTTAGCTTAGCATTAGAATTTAGATAAACAAATCTTGCCTATTAAATCATCATCCTATCACTCTGCCATCTAAAGTAAACTAATACTTAGTTCTCATGCCTGACATTATTGCTGAAGATGCAAGCACATACATTATTTTTTTAAATTAGAGAAACTTAATACACTTGGTAATCCGACACTTTTCATGTCTCCTTTATGTAACACTGTGAGAGTTATAGTGAAGGTTTTACCATAAGGGTCTGAGTCATTATACTAAAGCAAGCAAGCAGGGCCTTAAACACGATGCATTATCTGCAAACGATTGTAAATAAATGGCTTTCACTTGCACTTATGTGTCTGTTATGTCAGTTTAACCTTTCATCATCTAGAGAGCAGGGCATTATGGTAACGCATCGTTCTGTAGAAGCACGCACAGAAGCGTAAAATTATCATTTTATGCTTGGAAAAGAGGTTTGACTAATCATTTGCTGCGGGATGTTGTTTTCCCCCTACTCCATTCTTTGGTTGTGATTATTTAGTGAGTAAACCACTTTGTTTTAATTGTGTTGAGTTGATGACTATGAATCATTGTATTGCAGATGTAGTTTTATAACTGAATCATCATGGTAATCATGCTGCATGCGTGGCTTGGAGTGGACAAATTCACAATAAAACATGGTAAACAAAGATCTGCTACCTGTGAATCTGTATTAATCCACATACACACACACACACATACATGCCAGTATAAGATCAAACCCACGTGTTTGCAAGGATAAAAATCACAACAAACATATTTATTTATTTTCATGTCACGGGTGCTTTTCTATTTGCATTACAATCCTATTATTTTTAATTATGTAAATGTATCAACCAGCTTTTAATAAATCTCCAAGCTGACTTGCTGCATCGCTGTATTATGTGACGCTGTGTTGTGATGTTTTGGAGACAAACAGTGTGACACAAAACACCTCCATAAGTCTGCCTTTGATCAAGAGCAATGTAACTGCCTGGGAAATACTTATCACTATATTTTTCCCACGTATTATGGGGTATTTAAATCCTTTGATTTCATTTGTTAGTGAATATAAACATTTAACATGAAAAAAAATACAAAACATTCAAATATTATAGAGAAAAAAATACAGTCATGACTCATGTAGTGAGAGTAGTATTGAAATGTTCAGTGTTGCTGATGCTTCTAGAACAGGACAAGTATTGTATTACTGTCCCTTCTCCCCGTCTCCCTTAGGGCAAGGGGCAGTACCCTTAAATCCATTGTGACAGGCCTTTCCCTCTTTTCAGATAACTAATGCCCTAAGACCTTCCACCCCCATCTTTCCCTGCCAAGACTAAAATTATGACCTGATTTCATTATTAAGCCACTGTATGGTTCATAGATAATCCTATATGTTGACATTTGACTACGTAAGTGGTATTGGAATTGGCACTGGAGGAAAAAAAAAAAAAAAGAAAGTAATAATCATTTTGTCAATACATTCTGAAATAGTACAATACATAAGACATTAGAATTAAACATAGAAAAAGCAAAAATCCATCCCTTTCTTGCATGGTCACTATTACTGATTTTGGTTAAGGTGGATATATACTCCTCTAGATTCATACTTGATTTTCTGTGTGCACATCATAATAATGATCCAAAATACACACAGTGACTGAAGCACATAGGGGAGTTTAACAGTGCATTCATTCTTATTAAGATAATGTCTTGTGTGCATCATTGTTTCATTGTGCTCACCTGTCATGATATAAGCCGACTGTCTAAGCTATGAGACAATCAATTAGTTACACTAACAACCAAATGCCTTTTCCGACAAGTTTACTGCACCCCAACATTTCCCAGATTGCCTGTGTGTGTCGCAAAGTCTGGTCTGAGAGAGCATACTGTACACTCAAGTATTAGACAGATAGATGATATCACTTGGCATGATAAGAGTGTTTGCATGCATCGTGTGTGTATGTGTGTGTGTGTGTGTGTGTGTGTTTGTATGTTGAAGAAGCTCTGTTATGAGGGCCCACAGCAGCCTCCCCAAAATAGAGCCAAGAGCAGCTGCAGTGGGGTGGGTCATATCAGAGAGGCATCAAAGCGGCCGCTGCCACCCGCCCTCTCTGATCATAAGCACTAATGGTGTAATGGGGGACTGGAAGGTCAGTGATTGTTTTTGGTTTTGTGTGTGTGCATGTGTATGTGCATGAGAGAGAGAGAGAGAGAGAGAGAGAGAAACTGATCACAGACAGCATGCAGGAGGTCACTAGAACTTTCCGGAACACACAATGACACCATGGCTAAACCTGGTATTACTGTAAGACAAATACCAGCTCGGGCGTCATTTCTGCTGGAGTCACAATTGACATCTGTGACCTGAAAAGAGCAGGGCCGGTTAAGCAACGATCGACGATTAGATCAGTCTGAAAAACTTCCTTTGAGTCAGCTGTGGGCCCCTGCGTAAGTGGTCCAGAGTGCAAGGAATAAATGTGAAAATCCTAAACAGTCCTCCATGAGCAGCATCCTGCACCTTCAGGTCAAAACAGCACAACATGCAGGCACGCTCAGTACTCTTACTGTCACAGCTCAGATAACTTGGTGTCCATTAGGAGACCTCAGATTTCAGCAGTCATCACTTTTCCCGCATAAAAGGACTCCAGTCGGGATCAGGGCAAAGTCACATTCTGAACTTGAATGTTACTATCTAACCCACTTCTTCTCAGCTGTCACTGATCTCCGAAAGGCACCTCCCATCTAGCGTCAGTCAGATGGGACTTTTATGACCTTCAATTATTGCTATTGCTACAAACATAAAGTTTGACTAAAATATGGAGGGTACTGACTACCTCGTTTTAATCCATTAAATACTGCTGTGATGCAAAAACGTTCTATCATAGTTTTGTAAATCTGTAAAATATATACAGAATGTATAAAATTTCTACTACATAACATTCCTGGTTGTATGGTGGAAATGTATGGTGGTGCAGACAACATGCCCCCTCTCTCGTTCTCTCTTAAATCCAGATTTATGAGCTTACAGAATGTCTCTGTCATGTTCAATGAGCACCTGTTCCTCCTCATCACAGCCGGAGGAGACGCTCAGGAATGCTAACTTGAATCACAAGCGCCCTCTGTAGGCTGATAGGGGTAATATCATCTCTCCACAACAGACCCTAAATCTGTTTACAAAGATGGTATTCGAATACATTGCTTTTAAAAACATATATTTATATATGTATAGAACGTTTATTTAAATTGAGGGGTATCTGATTGGATTTTGTAACCTTTTTTAAATTATTTGTTAAATGCTTATTTTCTTCTTATGAATAGGGTTACTTGTATGAAAAGGCCCATTAAATGTATCCATAGTCCTTTTGATAAGATAATGTTTTTCTCACAGTATACTAAATGACCGAATAATTTTCCCATATTCAAATGGTTAGTAACCAACATTTAATTGAAGAAAACAAACAAAAACTTCTGCATTGAGACTACAAAGCGGACAGTTTCTCTTTGACAGCGAAATACTACGGAAGACATTTAGCGTGCACAGCTGTTTCCACCAAACATTTTCCGGGTATCAATAGCCTGGAAGCTGAGGCTAGCTGAAACGAGATCTCCACTCCACAGTCTACTGCAGAGTGGTAAGAAATGCCGTTAGGTTCATTATGTTTGGTACACAAACGGTTGTGTTTGATATGACTCGAGTGTGTGGATCTTTTTGAACGGTTTATTATTAACTAATCCAACTGTTTATCTGCCTAGTCCGTGGCTAATGCTAATGTTAGCTCGCTAGCTAGGGCTAGCAGTGCGAACTCATGGAGACACAGTATAAATAATTGTCAAAAGATAACTCGGTCTTGGTATGTCTAAAGTTTGATTAAACCCGGGAAATGATTGTCTTTCACGCAACATTACGTTGGTTTTAGTCAGTTGAATATTTGGGAATTCAGTACGGTGTTGCTAATGTTAACTTCGAACATTTAAAATATTTCAGGTCGACGAGCAATCCAGATTAGTCTTTCAACATAGTATCTCTGCCTCATACGTTCTATTTAAGAGTTTATGTCGCTCCACTCGTCTCGTTAAGGTCATACGTGTCTCTGGTTTTGTGTCCCTCTTCAGGCTTAACAACTTCTGGAACAGGATGGGTGAGTGTTTGACACATCTATATTGGTGTATAGTTAAGCATGACATAAGTTTGAGTTATGGATGTACATATTCCCTAAAATGATTTCATTTTCATAGAGGTACTTGCCAATCAGTAAGTCTTGGTGCATTTCTCAGTTACATATTTCAATTGTGACTTACATGATGGTGTCTGGTAACTAAGACTTTGGTGAACACCTATTTGAGATCATCAGCTTGTGTTTTTTGACAGATGGTGAAGAGAAAAGCTATGGTGGCTGTGAAGGGCCAGATGCCATGTACGTGAAGCTAATCTCCTCTGATGGCCATGAGTTTATTGTGAAAAGAGAACATGCCCTGACATCTGGAACAATCAAAGCCATGTTGAGTGGGCCAGGTGAGAATCCAGTGAAATGAGTGCAAGTCTTACACATACACACTCAAAACTAGGCTCAGAAAACCAGTTGCTGGAAAATCCCTGTGTTCATAATGCTTGTTAGTGACTTAATTTCTTCCTTAAAATAAGGGGATATGTGAATTGAGGAAGGAAAGGAAATTCTTAATAAAAACTCTTATGTAAAAATTATGAAATAGCAGATGCGCTTATCACTGTTACACTTAAAATTTTACATCTGCTAATATTGACATCATCATCACTGCTATCCAGTTTCTGTCCATCTAAATTCATTGGGTATAACTTAAAATTAGCATCTTAGCAAATTATAAAGATTTGTTGTGGTCCCTGCGTGTGCTGCTGGTGCAGTTTACCATGTAAAGGCCACATTCACGCTATAGGGTTAATGTGGTCTACATCTGGTTTTCTTCTCTTCATGTGACACAGATCAGATTTTTTTCTGAGCAGTGTGAATACACATATTTTCAGATCAGATATCCACTTCAATATATGGTTCTATATCGTCACAAGAATAGGAGTAGGCGCTAGCAGTGATGGAAGCCAACAGCCTGTGGATTAGCCTTTGGGGTGACACAATTCCAAATTCAAAAACAAAGGAATGTATCGTGATCATAGTCTTAGAAGTGATAGCTAAAGAAATGGTCACACAAGAACACAAGGTCTTGGCTGCAATACCACTGCATTGTCAGAAATGTAAGAAAATGCATACATTGATGAATGAGGGCCATCAGTTTGGTAATTTGCACGTTAGATGTTTTTAAGGTCACTTTGCAAGGATGGATGAGAAGTCATTAGTAAAAGATGAGGTCTTAGCTAATGATAAGAATTATGTATTTCACCTTGAATGAAGGTAGCCAAAGTTTCTTTTCTTTACCTGGTCACATCACTTGTCTTTGCCACAGACATACACACAGTTTTTAAACTCTCAATAGAGATCTGGTGAAGGATCTACATGGCCAGGCAACTGAGTTGCTCCAATAGTGACTCAGCCTGTTCACTGAAACCAGGTTTCCAGTTTACATGACATTTCTCCTCTTTCAGAATGTGAAATGGTCTATTGTGTACTCATTTGCTTTTTCTTGTGATTTTTCATTTTTGTTTAAGGTCATGTTAGTAGTTTTTGTTTAAGGTCATGTTAGTAGTGGGCTGTATGTAGCTCAATTGTTTTTTGTTGTCCAGTTGGTGGCACTGTGCACCTTGTAGAATAATGGTTTTGTAGCAATGATTAAACGTGGACTACTTTATTTCTCCACTCTGGTGTGCAATGTATCTCGCAGAACAATCCTGTTTAGTGTCTTGACTGCAAGTTTGAATAGTATAGTACCAATGTAATTCTCAGACTGCAGGATTTTAAAATGTTATGCCTTGTTATAACTTCAAAAAATATGTTAATTGCTGCTCATTACACCTCTCTCTCTCTTTAACTTGCATATACAGGTCAGTTTGCTGAGAATGAAACCAATGAAGTGAACTTCAGAGAGATTCCCTCTCATGTTCTATCCAAGGTCTGCATGTATTTCACCTACAAGGTCCGTTACACCAACAGCTCCACAGAAATACCTGAATTCCCCATTGCTCCAGAGATTGCACTGGAACTGCTCATGGCTGCAAACTTTTTGGATTGCTAAAATGATAGAAATGTTGTAGCTTAAATCATTTGTAGATTTTTTTTTGACTATTTAACTTGTTTTGCCATCTACATCACATAAAACACAAATGAGTGTTACTATCAGATGTATGTTAATTTTCTTTTTGCATCAGGCTTTGTGTATTCTTTGTGAAGAATTTCATATAAACTGTGGATTTGGGAGACCTGAGTTGCTTCAAAATGTGACAAATGTGGCTACCGCCTCCCACTTTACCCCCAAGAAATCTTTCCTCACCTTTCCATCTTAATAAAGGCATGTTTGGTGAGCACTATGGTGCCAATTATGACCTTGTTCCATGCTCATTGGAATTTCAATAACACTTTTGCTGTGTCATAGCTGTTGGTGCTATTGTGCATGAAAATGTACACAACAGAAAGTTTGAAATGCAACAATTTATTTTACAATTTATAACAATTTAACATACATTTTAATTGTTTTCTACGTACTTGTTGACATCTTAATACAAACCCATTTTCTTAAGTTGCTTTTGTTCCCAATTGAGGGAGATGCACACCAGTGACACATTGATAAAATGTCATCAGTTTGAAGTGAATTACAAGGATATTTTACATCTCAAATGTTGGATCTGTAATTCAAGATGTACACTAAGGTCTAATTTCTGAGTAATCTAATGCAGGTAAACATGAACTGAATGCTGACTGAGGGATAAAAAAAACGTTTTAGGAATACTGATGATTTAACTCAACTCATAATGATTTGAATGTCGCACAACGTAAATCGAACAGGAAGGACTTTCTATGTGCTTGTCATGCCATAGTGAACCACTGATGCACCATTTACTGCAAGACATTTTGGATGTTTTTCAATATGGTAGCAATACTTCATGATGTGATGATGCCTGTCATTTAACAGTATTAAGCACTGACATGTCACCTAATTAGAGATAGCAAATTCAGTCAATTTTAATTCAATTCAAATTCAAGTCAGTTTTCTTTTCTTTTCTTGACGTCAGAAAACTTAGTAAAGTTGCACTTTGACCCATTTCCAGACTCTGGTCACATGTAATGGTTCTTTTTTTGATGTACAAAGTGTTCTAGACATTTCATATGTATAAGTCTCAGAAATGAAACCCTCCGCACATTACTGAAGAGACTGAATGAACAGTATTTGGTTTGCTAACTAATGGATTATTTTGAAAGCATAAAAAAAATTATAAACTGAAGGATTTGCATTCATCAGAGGTGTCAAACAGGTCATAGACCTCGTCTCATTACATTATTACATGGCGTTCAGTGTTTTTTCTTGCATTCGTTGGCAAAGCAGCTTATTGGTTCATTGGCGCCACCTTCTGGATTTTCATTTACTCATTATAGTGGTACACACTTCCTGGAGGTTCTGCAATAACAGGTCGATGCGTAGAGAGGAGGCAACAAGACCATATTTAATTTCAATGTTCTAAAAATCCAGATAGAGCAGAGAGCAACAGCTAACCTCGGTGTTGTGACAATGCTCTATAATGTGAAGATGCTCTATTTGAAGAGCCATACGAACGGGGTTATTACTACGTCACTGGTTTGTTTTCTTCTGTCAAAATAACCACGTGACACGCCGACGCGTTTACTCCTCAGCGCGAGCGAATCCAACGACAAATCTGACGAGTCCACGTGACTTGACGGGGGTGGCCGAACCTGGAGTACACGGAACGTGACGTCCACAGGCTTTTCCTCGGACAAACGTATATTTCAGCCATGTACGTGGTGACGTAACGCTCGGAAAATAGATGAGCTACGAACGTCACCTGGACTCGTCAGGTTTGTCGAATGGAAACGCTCTCGACGTAAAGTTCGGGAACTCGCGTAGCATCGTACGTCACGTGGGCTCGTCAGGTTTGTCGAACGGAGTCGCACCCGCTGAAGCGGGGGGGTTTCCATCATGGCGTCGATGCAGGTAAGAATACAACTGACAGCGGTCACATATTTATTATTTTACTTGACTTTCACTCTACTCCTTCTAGCCATTCTAATCATCAAATCTTTCACATTTGTGTCCTTGTTCGAACTAGTGGTGACATATACATTTTAGCGGTGGAATTTATCATAAACGTTAAGCTCTTCGGCTTTGCTAGCCATACAACTGTCCCATCATCAACAGAACCCTGTCGAGGCGATCTTACTAAACAAGGAACTAGGGTGCTGTATCTAAATATTACTTTCGTGTGAATGTTGACGCTAAATCGCTGAATGTGATTTCCTGAGTTGTCGACGGTTATTTTTAACGGATTGCTGACTGTTTGTTGGCTGACGTAAACGTATGCTAGCTAGCGAGACAGTGCGCAGATTGACCGATTTCGTTTCCTGTGGAGCTGAACAGGTGCATCACTTTAGAATGTTCGCTATGTGTGGAAACGCATGAGATATTTTATCGAATCGAACTTTATTGGATCGAACTTTATGCGTTTAATGCCTATGTCAAACAGCTTCCAAAAATAGGTCAGATAGGTCGCTTAGCCAGCACAAACGAGTCATCGCTCAAGGTGGAGTCTCGTTCTGACATTAACTGTGACTTTATAATGAAGGGTTTTAGCATGAGGCGTGTGTCCTTGATATTCTAAGGAGGCATTTTTACTAACTTAACGTCTGAACCCACCAGGTTTTGTGTTTTGTCGTGTGTCAAATGTCAGCATTTCTGAATGTGAAACAAAATCGAGTGCGTTCTTTCCTACAGAAAAGGCTACAAAAGGAATTATTAGCCCTGCAAAATGATCCACCTCCAGGAATGACCCTAAACGAAAAAAGTGTTCAGAACACCATAACACAGTAAGTATTTTTTTAAGTCAAATATATAAAGATTTGGTGCTGAAGTGACTGACTAATTGAATCACAGAAAATTCATTATAATCTTTGCCTTTACTTTAGCTTCTTGGTCAGGATTTTGTCATTAATATCAGTTTTATTTAATTGTAAATTCAGTTTAAGCGATTTATATGAAACACTACATTATTCAAAGATACACATTCACATATGCATACATTGTAAACAACAGAACACTATAGCCTACACATAATAGTCACTGAAGATGGTTGGCATATGACATCAACCCACAAATCCCCTGTGGCTGTATAGAATTTCCTGCATAGTTGTGATGAGGGTGTACTGTGGTGGGCATGTCTAGCCCTGCACATGTAGTGAGGAAACAGTAGCGCTAGCTGTCTCAAAGAAAAGCTCTTGTATCGCAGCAGTGGATGATGATGAGGAGGAGGAGGAGGAGGAGGAGAGGAATTGCGGTCATTCCAGTGACACTAGGCCCTCCGTAGAGTGTCTCTAATGCAGTGTCGCTATTTATCCCTATAAAATATTTAACAGCTGGCATGAAAGTGTTAGGCTAGTGTCACACAGAACGGGCTGTTTAGCTGACCTTTCTGTCTGGGTGTCTTGGTGTCCCCAAGATCTCCATGGTGCTTGTTGCGTCGTGTGTCAAATTGTGTCTGATAAGCAGCAGTGGTGATCTGAGTAGTGGTCATGTAAAATGATGCGAGATAGGTCTCTGGCTGTCTTTCAAATGTCAATTCAGGAGGTCCTCTACCACACTGGTGACTTAAACGTGTGCTCTTCTAGCAGCGAGATATCCAATATCTGAGCAACTCTTCCATTAGATAGCAGGGACCTGTTTGGTTTCTGCTTGATTGGCATGTCTCCTAACCAGTTCAGCTGGCTTCTGTGTCGGGGACCATAGTAGATCTTGAGAGCTATTTATGGGTGTGTCCTTTTTCTGTTGAACGTCAGCATGCCGTTGTTTGTTGTGTCTGAGTTTGGGGTCTGTCGTAATGATTGACTGTGCTTCAGTAGTAATGATTCTCTTTTAATCAAGTAAGTTGTGCTGCATTAAACTCCTACGTGACAGTAAGGCTAACCTTATCATATTAAATACAAACAGGGACAAACCACAGTAGAGACAATGCTGTGCATGTGACAGTGATAAGATAACCAAGTGTTTGTAGTTTTATAGTTAATGTTTATGTAGTGCACTCTGTCTCTGGGTATTACTCTTTAGATTGCATTGTATTTTAAGTTGGCTGTGGTAGTTGGCATGAGCATTATAAACAAAGAATTCATGTTATAAGACAGCAGTGTTGTGTTTGCTTTCGTACCCTTACCACTTTCAGTAAATGGGTCAGTGTTATTTTACTTGAAAGGATCATATGATCACCAGGAAATGGGGGATTTGAGTAAGTTGAGCATAATGTCATTAATGTAAGCCCAGACTGGGTTGCATCAGGTGTAGCTTTGCTGTCATTCAGGATGCCAATGAGTTTCTGTAGGCTCTCCTCCCAGAATTAAAGGAAAGTATTTTTTCAATTGTGCTCATCATTGGCCATTGTAAGAGTGAATTTTAAAACAGGCCTGACTTCCTATGGAGGCATATTGTTAAGTGCCCAAGGCTAGTTTTGACAGAGAGAGAGAGAGAGAGAGAGAGATAAGACTACAAACCCTAACAGGTTTTTGATGTTCTATCTGCACTGCTCACCTGGAAGATATAAGGTTAGAGAGCGTGATGTTGCCATCTTTTTACTTTCAGATGACAGTACCAGGACGTGTAATGCATTGGACTCTACAATTTGGCTATTTTATCCTTCATTTATCCTCTGGGTTATGAGCATCAATGCAGAAAGAGATAGTTGGAAAGAACATTGGGAGACACTGTCCTTCAACACAAACACTCAGGATGTGTTTCTAATAATCTGCCATGCTGAGCAAGACATCGAATCCCTCTGAGCTCCAAGGACGCGTTTCTGTAGCCAGGATACTGAAGCAAAAATAGTTTTGTCTACTGGATCAATAAAGTATCGCATTATTTCTAAAGCACAGTCACATCCCAACTGAATATTGAATTTCATTGAAATGAGTCAGGCTAAAAACTTATCCTTACTCATGTATTGCAGCATTGTAGCTCACAGCTTGTGTGCTTCCGTTCTCATTGTTCATGATGACAAATTGAACAAACCATAACAAACTAACAAAGAACAGAAGAAAAAAAACTTGGTCCAAGTAAAGCTGGTATAAAAGCATGGTATGAAAGGACTTGGCTAGTGTGAAAAATAAATATCTAAAATGATTTACGATGCCCGAGAGAATGTATGCAGTTCAACAGGGATGTTGTCAGTATGTGTCACAAAATAGAAACATTTGTCATCTGGCAGCTCAGGAACAGTTTACACATTTCTCTTATTCACTGCGGATATTTTCAATTATGCTTCCACCTGACCCTTTTTTCGTAGACCAACTCCTGGCATGATTTGTTTACCACATGCCGCACTATAATTAGCTTTTGGAATGACTCACAGTCACAGTGTTAATAAATTACAAATGTTACATTATGTTGTTTAACATGTCCAATTAACATTTCTTTCTCTTAAGGTGGATTGTAGACATGGAGGGAGCGCCTGGCACACTGTATGAAGGAGAGAAATTTCAGCTGCTTTTCAAATTTAGTAATCGATATCCATTTGACTCACCTCAGGTAAGCAACTGATGTATACGTGTTGAGTTTGGTGTGTAGAACTAACAAAACAATACAATTAATTAATCCCAGTATCTAGATTTATTTCACCATAACTTGATCAGATATATGATATTCAAAAAGCTGGCATATACAGCTTGTTTGGACGTACAGCGTGAGCAGTGCTGCACTGTCCTTGTTCTATCAAGAATACTGTGCAACTGTGTTTCCAAGAAATGTCAAAAACTGAAGACCTGTGTGAACAATCATCATCTGCCTACATCAATATCGAGGATGTCAATAGTCACCAGGCTACACACAGTGATTAAAAGGTTTTAATGATTCCTCATTTAAAAATATTGAATCTCGAAATATGTCAGGGAGAAAACAAATGGAGTTCTCACAGAAGGCATGTTTGAGGGGATTAGCTGAGCACAATGATGTTATTTTACTTATCTGGTGCCTTTGCAGCTAAAAATAGAGCAGGAGTCAATGTAGAGAAAATGAGATAACTTAGTGAGCCACTGTCCACCCACCTCCCAAAAAGGAATGTCAGGCTGTCATAGTTGTCCTCTTTGCACTCTGCTGCAAGCAGTGTAAACTAGTGCAGTGCATTTTTGGTTGAGCGAGTTGCCCTGTATATTTTACAAAATGCAGTTCTGTGAGAATGAATATGTAACGCATTATACGGCCATCCTGAATGCTATCATTGCCGGGGAAAAAAAGGATGTGGGGCTTACTCAAATCCACTTCATACGCTCTGCGTTAGCAGCCGGTTGATGTGGATGCTGCCTTCTCCCGTGAGGCCCAATCTGGTGCTGCACTTGCTCAACCCATTGTTATCTTTCATTGCTCCCTATACCACTCTGAGCCCTTCTCTACTTCTACACCATGATCTTCACTCAGCCTGCTGCAGTTTAGCCCTGATTCTTATTCCCTTTTCACAGCTAATATACTGTTACTCTAGTTTCCATTTCTCTTTTCATGTCCCCTCTTGGTGTCCCCTCTCCATTCACTCCTCCCCCCTTTCCCCACCATGGCCCCTCTGTCCAAATCCCAGTGCCTCATGTTGCTGTAGAAAGCTAAACACAGGCTCATACAGCAAGTCTCAGTATTTTCTGCTGTTAATACAAAAATCTGTACTCCAGAATTCCAAGACCACTACAATGAGTTACCTTATCAACGATTAATTTGTTTTTTCTTTGTGTCACCGCTGCAGGTAATGTTCACAGGAGAGAATATACCTGTCCATCCTCACGTGTATAGCAACGGTCACATCTGTCTGTCCATTCTAACAGAAGATTGGTCACCAGCCCTCTCAGTGCAATCAGTTTGTCTTAGCATTATCAGCATGTTGTCCAGCTGCAAAGAAAAGGTAAGCGATCTTTAATGATGAGTGGGGAGGAGTTGTCCCAATTGTGCACTAAGTAGTCATTTTACACAGGATGATTAACTACATAAAAATTCTGAACACTGCATAGTGTCTTTATGTGTACTGTGTTTGTTAGATTTTTGAGTGGTCACGATGGAGACTATTCCACAATGCAGTGGGAAAAATAGAAGCGCTACGCAGGGTCACAGATGACTTGTAAATGTAAACAACACTGAACTTGCTTCATATTTCAGGTTTTTACAACAGCTAACATATGGCATATGTCTGAATGAACATTTTTAAGTAGTTAGCTGTCCTGCTTTAAGTTTGGCTCGTCATAGCTCCATCAGGAATTACAAGTGCACCTGCAGAGTACACGTTAGACAATTAGTGTATTGTACGCTTCTCGGACATGGCAATATATATCTCTTATGTTTACATGTAAATGTTTATGAGTCATGTTTTCTTCTGCAGAGACGACCGCCTGACAACTCCTTTTATGTAAAAACGTGTAACAAAAATCCAAAGAAGACAAAATGGTGGTATCACGGTAAGAATTTTGGCTTGTTTGTAATGTAACTTTATTTTTTCTGAAGTTATACATTTAAGCCATGTAGCTTTTCAACAATTGAATGATTAGTTGAAACAAAATTCAGAGAAATTTTAATAATGAATGAAGTGACAGTAATTATTTTCTATCCTCTTATTCTTCACAGATGATACGTGCTAATGTACAAACTTTGTTATAGTCTTAGAAGAAGTCCTACTGACCTACGTAAAGCACTTTTTAATCATTCAGTCTTTGAACTCTGACCTCTGACTGGAAAAATGGACACCACGCGCTGGAGGCTGTCGACTGCATTTCCCCGCGGGCAGTTGGATGCATGTTTTAGATGGTTGTAATATAGAAAAAGAAAATAAAGGAACGTTCAGATGCACCCAAGGCTGACCGTTTTTGGCAAAAAGATTTAGTTATTCTGCAGGCAAGCAAGGTGGATTTGTAGTGAGATAATTAGAGTTCCTGTTTTAAGATTATTCTTGTTACTTTATTGTGCGTGGGTGCATTTTAAGGTCCTCGTGTTGTGCAATAATAAATGATGGATGCATGCTTGGGCCTACAGAGAGAAATCCAAATGCAATTGTTTTCTGGAAGGGATCTGACCATCATAACCCGAAGAAAAAGCTTCATCTGTTTTTCTGTATGCACTGTGAAAGTATCTTAAGAAAGGCACTATTAGTACATTATTCCCAACTTACAGTTGTATTGTAAGCAGTCCTCCACTTTTTTTATTGGGCTAAAGGCTTTTAGTTTATCACAGATTTATCAGGACTAAACCTCTGCTTCATCTTCCGACTTGAGACCTGGTTGCAGTTCTTCTTGCTGTTCAACAGGATGTTGGCACAGATAAGAATAACAAAGATATTATGGTTGATTAATATTCGATCTCAGAATCACTGATGACCTTAGCATACATCTCCATAAATTTGGGTTGAGTTGATGTGTTGTTAAAGGGTTTCCAACATTGAAGATGTGCAGCAGACTCTTCCATTTAAAGAATGTAAGAGCACATTGCAGCATGATCCATTTTTATTTGTATGATATATTTTACAATATGCTTTAATCTTCTAAAATGTCTCAGATTTTAAATGTCATCTTGAGTTTTTTTTTTGTACTGTTTTTCTGATACTTAGAAGATGGCGGCGATGGGTCAGTGTGCTTTGAGTTGTTTTTTTTGTTATTTAAGTTAAATCTTTGTTTGATTTCCTGAATGGTAGTGGCAAATGAAAAGAGGAGTCTTTATAGAAGTCACAAAGGCAAGGGTATAGCGATTCCCCCTGGTCAGAGTTTTTGGCTCAGGTACTTTTTCAATAAAGAGATCACCTCTAAAAAGATACCTATCAGATATTTTGAATTATCTATATTTTCACCAAAAGAGACTGTTATGTTGTGAAATTATAACATGTCTGAAACTATTGTATATAAGTCTATAAATTGTTGGATGATGTGAAAGAAATTAGCAATGAATACATATACTTTATAGCAGAATGACAATAGGTGTGCTTTATTTCCTTGGAAGTTAGTCTGCATCTTTTGCTAATTAGAATGTGTACAGTCAACAACACTGTTGGTATAAAGGTTTAGTAGTTTTACAGTGGGGGTGCATGCTATTTCAAACCCTGCTTTTTCTTATTGGCACCAGACATTGTGACAACCGTGTCGTTCCATAACTTAGGTAATGGCTTTTGGGGTGGATGTTTTACACCTCACTTATAGGGGCTGCGTGGCTTTTTGTTATTTCAGACTGTAATCACTCCATTCCTGAAGAAATCTTTATTGCCATCCAGTCAGATATACTTGAATTTTCCATCTTGGGTAGTTTGTGTTGTGTTTACTTTTATTTTCCAGGGCCTAGCTGAGTTTTCTTGAATGGACTTGAGTGAATGTTAAGATAATCTATGCTATAGAGGAGATTACAATAGCATCCTGCTCAAAACTTTATTGATCACATGAAGTCAGTTATATAACCAATTGTTTTGGGGTTTTTAAATTTGCTTCCTTGTAATGGTCTGTCTGCTGTGCCGCTTTGTTGTCAGAGGACAACACGACTGAAGTGATTGTTTAAATGCAGTTACAGCAGCATTTGTATGGGGACAAAAAAACTTCAGTCAAGAAACATGAGTGAAAATGTTACAAGGGTTTGGATGTGTCATATTTTTTCCCTTTATTTTTCTTTTTTTCAGTGTACTTTGATCTCTTAGTTTGCAGGTTGTTGTGAGTGATCACCATTAATGAGGGTGTGTTATTTATATTTGAAAATTGTCCTGGGATGTGCAAGCTCCATGTAATAGGTGCCTGTTCATTTTCATAATCAATAATAAAAGCAAAGATTCACTTTTGATTCAACTTTGTTTTGAAGTGTAATTGTTTATGTATTTCAGCAGCCAGTAAAAGGCTAAACCTTTTTCAGTGTATGATATGCCAACAAATAATATGGCTGATGGTGATACAAACACGTTTGCAATCGCACTTATTTCTATGTTGGTTCAATGTTACATCTGACCTCGTGTGGTCCTCATTATAAAACGTAATTAAACGTAAATGTAATTCCACATCATCTATACTGTCTAGGACCAACCACAACTATCAAGCACAGAAGACAGGGTTTATACATAGGTACTGTAATATTTACACTATTGTCCAAGCCTATGAAGCATTATTACTTAAAAAAAAAAATTCAAGTCATTAACCTTTGAATTGGCAGACTTTTTATATAACGATTTATGAGGATTTCTTGTTTTGTCACTGGGTGTGAGATAGAACATGTAACTCAAAAACAAGAGGAAAATCGGCTCAGTAGCACCATCTACTGGTCATACTGGAGCAATCTGAAAAGTATTGTCCAAATCCATCTCTGAAGATGAAAAATGCCTTTTGATGGAGGATACCCATTCTCTGATTCACTTCACTCTTCATGGATGTCAGGCTACAGGGTCAACAGATTGTTGCCTCTACTGCAGAGGTGTAAGCACGCAATTCTGCTCAAACTCCACCACCACACCTTTCACCCCAGTCGGAACAGCACTACCTGGATGTGGTCCAGTCGATGGGCTCTGACTGAAGCGTTAACACACTAACATCTTCCCTGCCGAAGTGCCCTTCAGCAATGGTATTAAATGGTGTTCCACGAGCTGCAGGGTACGCTGTTTAAATCGATACGCTCTCTCACTAAACGACCTCAAAGTAATACGCTTTATAATTAACATTATTAATCCCACGAGATAGCCCATTTAGAAAAATAGGGCAAAGATTCGCGTCGAGTAACAATGACTCGCCTGCCTGAAAGGGTGTGCATATGTATATATTTTCAAAAAAATGTTCAGCTAAATTAATTGACATCATTGTCGCTGTGTGCAAAAAATAAGTTTGTATATCGATTTGTCGTTGGTCTTCATCAGAGGTAGTTGTACCACTGATGGAGCTTCTCAAGAAGCGACCCAAGACTGAACCATTCCTCTTACCGCGGGGGTCCCAGGACTCATTCAAATTTCTCTGTAAATCCAGAATCATGGTAGGTCTGTGATATGCATTTTTTCCACATTTTTCATTAAAAATAACATACAATTCATCTACTTGGTTGTAAAAATAGCATATATAAACTTGTTATACATATTTTTTTTTTCACCCTGACTTAACGTGGACTCTTCCGACTTCCATCCAGTTCTCTTTAGTGTTTGCCAATGTTGGAGGTGTAACTGGGGTCTGGCCCTGGACAAAGGTAAAAATATACGGTTAAATAATTGTCCCGTTATTGTCGGATAGTGTCCGGTTATTTGTCCCACGAATGTCTGCCCGTATACGATGCTGCGGTGTTATGAAATCTCCCAGACTTTCGTGAAGGATGGGGCGGTATGGAGATGCTAGCAAGAGGCTGCTCGGCCGTTCAGCCATGATGAGCTTTAACCGGCTAAACTAGCATAGCTGAATGTAGCTAGCTGGTGTTTATTCGATAGTAGGAGAATGGAAAATGTCATATTCTTGGAAGCATATATGCTCAGTCACTGTGTATGTGTGTTTTGGGAACTGACAATTGTTGGAAACTATGTTATCTTGTTTTGTAGCGTTAGCTTCATGCGAAGCACAACACACTCGAAGCCGAAATGTTTGTTCATGGCTTGGAAAGATACCAGCAGTCTGCAAGCACACCATTTGACCATAAACATCTTATTCGCAGCTAAGTTACTGAGCTGCTTGCACAGTGTATCTGTGTAGTAATATAATTGAGAAAATCATAAAGAGCATGGAAGAAATTCTGAAGAAACAGTTTCGGAAACCTGAAAGTACAAGACAGACGTTGCATGCAAGACAACAAGACTGTACACACATGAGTGGATTTTGTCATCCTGGGTTTGACACCTGTAACCTCGATTGCCTATCAAAACACCCAGGATCTGAAAATCTGAATTTTATGCCTGTCTTTCACACAGTCTTTGATTTCTGTTTCCCCTTTGCATACAAAATCACATGTCCTAACAAGTAATTCCTGAATGACTTTATTGATAAGAGAATCTCCTGTAGTAGGAGGTACTGTGTTCAAAGCCAGACTCTCAGCAGACATCCTTCCGCGTGCCCATGTGCAAGGCACTGACGTTCTACCGGTGCCTGTCACTGCACTGACCACTGTGGGCATGTTAAATGTAATGGGAAATAATGTGAAAATAAAAATAACGAAATAGTGTCGTGTTCTAATTGCAGGTTAAACAGCACATCAAAACATGACTTGTGGTGTTGTCACTCATTCGGAAAGAAACATGCCAACCAGTCAAATAAAAGCCTTTGGTGGAGCCAGTTAATTTCCTTGACATGTCAGCCAGTTGTTTAACCAACTCGTGTAACATAGCCACAGGTCATTGGCTGTGTGTTTGTGTGCTTAAGTAATTACATTAACCAAAATAACTGCAAATGCTTGAACAGATTAGAAACAGTTCAAGTAGTTTTTGGGTAATTCTTGGTAAAATGGAGTCTTGGGCCTGCTGTCAGTTGCTGCAACATTCTTTCACATCTTTCTCTTGATCAAATGTCTGTTGTGTCAGTCCGGCTGCTTACAGAGGATTCCCGCCATTTCCACGAAGCTTGGCAGTAATAACATTACCACAGATCTATCAAATAAAGGATCACTGTCCGGGTGTATTAACGTCTTGTGAATCAGAATGTCTGAGGTAGGTCTCGGGCTAGCTTGAAATTTGCTCTAAGGATCTATCAAATGAAACAGAACATTAGTATTGATTTATGTGTTTTGTTCTGACATGCGCATGGTTACGTGCTATTTATGCAGTTATGTGCTTCATTAGCAACCAGATTTCCTTTCTTTTAACCTTTTCCACGTAACAACTCAGAATTGACCCATTAGTAGTGTCTATCACGCTTTAAAGGTGTCAATGTTGTTTGTTACCAGGAATAGAGCATGGCTCAAGTGAAAGTACAGACCTCAGCACCCCTGGCTGGTTCTGGCCTCTCCCCCGGAGTTTCCCCCACGGCCATCTCCAGCCCAGGATCCCTGGGTCTGCAGCCCTCCGTCAACGGCACAGGCCCGGCCCCCACACCCGCCTGCCCTGCTCCTTCAGTCGGATATGGGGACGCCCCTGTGTCTGCCACACCGCCAGGTATATCTGTTGAACTATATTTGATGTGGGTCACTTATCATTGGAAAAGCATTGCTTGAGGCCACCGAAACCTGTAGACAATATACCTCAAAATCAAGGATGACATTTAATAAGACATGAGAGCACTCAGCACGCAGTGATGTGCTCACACACATCATGTAGGCATGTACAGCATCTTTTCAACAATGCCGATTGTCAAAATCTTGGAATGCCTGCTAGTATATACTGGGCTGACCCAAAAAATGTTGTTTACTCATTTGTCATGTCACATTGTGGTGTTTTGAGAGTTTACAATGATCATCAAAATTTTGTAATGTCCTAAATAGGTCAGCTGCATGTTGAGAAAAAGGGGAATTGTTTGAAATGATGTGACTGAAACTGTTGTGACCAGCAGTTATGTGATGAGTAACTCAATCCAATTATCTCTCAATAGATGGTATTGGTATGTCTCTGCAAGGTTCTCTGTTTCTTGTAACCTACCCATGCAACTGAGTATACTTTGTGTTCTGCTTCGTTCTGTTTTCAGGCCCGCCCCAGGAGAACATGGCAAACCCTAAAGAGAAAACTCCCATGTGTTTGGTGAATGAGTTAGCCCGTTTCAATAGGATCCAACCCCAGTACAAGCTCCTCAATGAGAGAGGCCCTGCACATGCTAAGGTGTGGAGTAGGGTAATGATACTGAATTCTAAAATCGAATCGAAAAATATTTCATAAAGTTTAACTACTGCCAAGCTCATACTGCATGATTTTAGCTGTGATATTAGGCTCCCAGAGTCTGGTCAAAATCACCCAAGATTGTAATGAGGTCCATGCAGTTCAGAGCCACATCCTGACCCAGTTCAAGAGCAGTTACACATGTCCAGATATCATGTACCAGTGAGCAGTTTTCAAAAATGGACATGGGTCCATGCATAATTCAGGAAGCTCTTCCATTTTGGGTCCATACGGATGTTGTTATAAATGTAGTTGCTGTCAGGTAATGTCTTTCCCTGTTGTTGTCATTGTTCCAGATCTTCACAGTGCAGCTGACTCTTGGGGAGCAGGTGTGGGAGGCGGAGGGCACCAGCATTAAAAAGGCCCAGCACTCCACAGCTGCCAAAGCGCTGGCCGAGAGCATCCTCCCCAGGCCAGCACCCCGCTCCCCCAAAGTGGACATCAACAGCAACCCAGGTACAGCAGCCCTCTAAAAGCTCTCTTAAAGAAGTCATGTAGCGCTGACACAGCCGTTTATTTTTGGGAATGCTCCAAATCACTTGTTGCATTAGTAGTCTCTCATTTTTTTCATGTTGGAGGTGGAAAATGATATGCTCTAGGAATAACTCATTGATTAATGTCACAAAATGAAACTTTCCAGTGTGTCAGCACTACATTTCATGTGCCCACAAAATCAGAAAGAAGAGAGCTGGATGTGAGGGCGAATGGGACAACTGTGACAAAGCAGTTCTGTCATGATGGTCCCTGCAGTGCTACGTTCTATTCAGGAAAAATGTAATGTTTCAGCATTTGCTTGGAGTGCCTTTGACTTCGAGCCACTGTGATGTTCAGAACAAAGCCTGTAGACAGTGCAGACTTTTTATTTTAAACTGTGGCCGTGCCCATACTAGCCTCACATTTTTGCGTTTCATTGCATTGCTACAGTTAAGGGCCACATAGCCAACACTTAGGGATCAAGAGAGCCCAGTGATAGATTCTACAGCATCGCTATGTGGGATTAACAGTGCATACTATCATACAGACAGACAGCCATCTTTCACCATTTTTATTTAGGATACATAACGTTATTTTTACATTGAAATGGTGGCTGTTGCTTTTTTAAATATTCCATACTTTGATCCCATGCTTCCACACACAGGCAGTATAACACCCACAGTGGAGTTAAATGGACTGGCGATGAAGAGAGGCGAGCCAGCTATCTACAGGCCCTTAGACCCCAAACCCATGCCCAACTATAGAGCTAACTACAACTTCAGAGGGATGTTCAACCAAAGGTGAGCCCTGGTTCTTAAACTAAGAACCGGCACGCGTGTGTGCGGGCGTGTGTGCGTGTGTTTCAGCAGTATAGTTCAGATGTGGTGGAATTTTCTTAACCCTATGCAGTATGTAATTGTTACATCTTTACCTTGAGTTTAATTTGGTTTTACCTTGCCACACTACGCCTGTGATAATCTGCAGAATTCTGTCTCATCATTATATGTTGTTTTTAAAACTTTCTCAACTTTCTGTTTTGTTGAAAGGTTATTCTTTAGTTCGTATTTCATTTTTCAAAACGGGCCTGCGATTCAAATGTCTAATCATGTTCTTCAGTTCTGCTTTCTCAACCACACCGCCACATATTGTATTATCAAAATGAATTTGTCTAAAAGGGTGTGACATTTTTCAGGTGCTATATCGTTCATGAAAGTTGCCCCTCTTACACATTTAAGTTTATCTTTTCAGTCTTGATGTGTTTTTGATTGCCTCAGACAGCATTCTGTCTTTGATCCCAGATGTGTGGCAGACGAGCCCCTCCACTCCATATGTTTTCTGAACAGATGAACATGGTGCCCTCATGGGGTCCTTTTGCTCTCAGTCTCTGTCAGCTTTCTTTTTTTTTGCTTTACTGGAGCCATCCCTCCATTTCCAAAACTCCATAAAAACGCCATGGAGATGGGATTAATGATCCCCTCTCCCCAGTGAAGGAATGTTATTTTGGCATGTTGATGTGTTGGCATGCCTGCCACATAGTCCAGGTAGTCTGTGGTCAGTTACAAAAAAGGTCAGAACACCAGTTTGATTTGTAAGTAGACAACATGCATAGTTTTTGTAACTAAGGAGAGTAAATACATTGTATCCATGTGCATTTCAAAGTTAAAGTTGAGGCTTAGACATAGTCTCTTTTGTATTTATTTAGTCATCTTTTCATGTAAACTTATACTTTGATAATTTTTCTGAAGTGTCAGTGTTATATAAATATTTTAATAAGAAAGGTATAAATAAGGTATTTTATGATTTCATTTAAATTCTAAATGTCACGATTTCAGGACAGCAGCCAGGAAGAACTAGATGATGCTTACAGTGTGACAGAAGTGGAGTTATGTGGCACCAGTGGAAACAGTTCTCAGGATTATGATTTAATTGATTAATCGGCGTTCATCTGGGTACATTACAGCATGTGCCACCAA
The DNA here is from genome assembly GCA_900303265.1 of Brotula barbata. NCBI lineage: Eukaryota > Metazoa > Chordata > Actinopteri > Ophidiiformes > Ophidiidae > Brotula > Brotula barbata. The sequence continues at coordinate 59,079 of OMNV01004863.1, read as the reverse complement.
ATTATATGCAGACATTGAAGTGTCCTCCAGATGGCAGTGTTTCATCATAAAGACAGCAGCGCTTTCATAAGGTGATGGAGTACTTTTGTAACAGCCACATTAGGAATATGGTGATAGTAGATAAAGGCACACAGTATGTGCTAGTATATCTTAGTACTGAAAGTTTGTGAGACATTTATGCAGTTTTTTGAAAAATTAGTCCATTAAAGCCAGGAAAACATAAGGCTCCATAAATTTCACCATACATGAGACATCATTCAGCTATTGATAAACTTTTTAATGCAAAATATATGGAACTTGTGATTTAATAAAAAATAGAAACATTGCCTGAAAATCTCTGGTGTAATCACACAGTTGGATAACAGGGACTAGTCTGCTGCCAGTGTAGCATCTGGCTTGCATCTTTTTTTACATCTGTTCAGGAACAAACAGGTGGTGAAAGACAAATGTCTTAAGGGTTGAGGAGAGAATCTGTTTTTCAGTATCTGTCAATTTCATGTGTCACAATGATGAGTCTTAGAGACACAGGCCACATCGCAGTCTCGGTTTGGCCTGCTTTTATGTGCCACTTTACCTTTTTTTACCTTTTGTGTGCTCCATCTGTGTCTCCTAGAAACACAAAAGACATTGAATAGAAGTATATATTATCCCAAGGTCACTTGTGTTGCACAAGGTCTCTGTCCTTCACTGTTGATGAGCCCTAGATAAATGAAAGTGAGACCTTCTGAATATGTATTCTCTTCCTCTGATGACTGACTATGTGGCAGAGTGACAGGCCATATCCACCATCATTCACCTTAATGATGCTGCAGGGAAACGAAGGTTTCCATATGCCCATGTCCTTACCTATTATGATGAATAAGAGTGATCCGGAGTCATGTTGATGGAAGATCTTACCATTAAAAGGGCAGCCTAGCTCTGATTCATCAGAGGTCTAATCACCTCCAAGACCAGTATTGATTTGTTCAGAAAGTGCCCTGATGAGAAAATATGGCGTTAATATGAAATGTGCATTTATCAGAGTCTTAATGAATCTTATTTATGGTGAAGGGCCTGGGCATAATTTCTTACTTTCCAAGTCCATGTTTAAATCAGCAATTCATCTTTGTTATCACACTGCCACAACCACGCCATTGTTAAAATACTGAATCAAAGAGAATTTTCAAAATGATTCAACTGTTGTAAAGTGACTCAATCATTAGTCCCAGGCTGAGAAATTACTCAGCTGCGATGAAAAATATGAAAAGATAGCCCTAAACGTTCACAGAGTGATCACTGTGTAACGATAACAGTTTTGTTATCAAGAAATCTGGTTACATCACTGTGCGGTCAGTCCCCAACTCCAAGTGTTATCATTGGAACACCTGATTCCAATGACTAATTCTGGGCTCCTCCAATCTATCTATGGCACTCCCTGCTTTCTCCTGCTGCTCTGATCCCAAGGGGGCGGGGCGCCTGCATCCTGCACTCCGTCAGAGCTGGACTTTCCCTGTTCGAGCAAAGCTGAGCAGTCCCACCCGCCCACGTCCTGCTAGTCCTGATTTGGTTATGACAGTACCACAGTGTCAGATAGAAGAACAGGGGGCTGAATGACCTGGGGGTGACATTTCCTCTTGTAATGGTGTTCAGAGACTGAGCTAATTGTTGGTGATTTTGTAGAGAGAAAAACAGAGTCAAATGTGGAGTTACGTATACTTCAGAGGATCCAATACATAGTGTTGGTCAGTCTGTAAACATGGACCACCACCAATATTTGGTACAGATTTGAGGCCTTTAGAGGCAACCCAACTTGGGACTCAAATGGGGTGGGTTCCAACTTCAGTCCAATTGGATATGGGTTGTGGCCTGGTGTCCAGTCTTGTGTCTATATGTCTTATAAATGGACTCCTTATTGTCTTTGCTGATCGTGACACATTATGTGACAAGCAGAAGGTATTTTTTTAGGCAAGACAGACCATGAACCGAAGTGCAGGGGAAAATGGAGGTGTTCATTGCTGACCATGAGATGTTTTCTACTTGGTGCTTGTGTTTGCATTGTATTTAATGAACCTGGGGTCCAAACCAGCTCTGACTGTTCACTATTCTTTTTTTACATAATGTTTTTATCCTTCTTTTGTAGATTTGTTTTCAAACTCTGTGCCCTGTAAAGGCATTACGGGTTACCTTCATCAGGGCTGCTAAGCCTCTCTGATTCCTGTGTGACAATGTCCTTGTGCGTGTCGCAGCGACACTGCGTGTGTGTTCGTGCATGTAAGAAATACGGAGAAAGTTGAGATGAAAAGATACTTATCCTTGAAAAATGAATACCCACCTCATCCCTTAAGGGCATCAGAATAACATCAGACAGCAAAATTGCACTAGACACAAAGAGTGCACACACTCTCAGACACACATACAGGTGTACCTTGTCATATCCATCTTTAATTGGGACAACCTGGCTCACTCAAACGGCAAATTTGCCCACAGGAGCTTTTCTATATTCAACATTTCCTCTCATCTCTTCCTGTATAGATGTATCAGATATCCTCTAAAGTCCTCTTTACACTTGCAGTCTCCTTCATTCTCCTTTTTCCTCGCTCTCTTTCCTCCACTCAGGCTTATTTTTTAATAGCAAACTTGCCTGAGGGGCTTCAGAATCTTATATAGCGTAAATGTGGTGCTGTGTGCTTTTTCAGTATAAGCATTCCACAGATGTGATATCTGTCTTATCCATTCCAACATCGCCACTACCCAAAAAGAAAAGCGAGGAGACAAAGCCCAAATTTGTGTCATCAGTGGAAAAACATTTTATTACATATTACTTCAAATATCATAACATAAAATGAATTATCATTCCACAAATAGCAGTGAATCAAATGCATTTGGTCAGATAGTACATAAATAACCATGGGCGACATGCCAAAACATAGAATAATCTGTCCAAATGTACAAATGGGTGTAAACTCATAAAGCAATGTTTTATTGAAGAGTTTGGGGGTGGAGGAGTAGAGCACAGGTCCAACATAAACAACTGCTTGGAATGGAGAGCTAGAGGTACTCAGTGACACTGCAGTCTGGCCCCTCCTTTCATCTCCTCTATTCCGAGTTGAGTTCTGTGGTCTTGCCTTTGTTCTTGCATGTTTTCTTTGACGGAAAAATCACATTTCTTTTATTTGAATCACACTAGACGAAGATGCTTTGTTGGACTAAATGTCTGTCATGGACAATTTCTTGTGAAAGTCAAAACAAAGTTTGTTCCATTGAGTGATGCTGCACTTAACTGCTTTCAAAGACTTCATCTTCTTCCTTGGTGGGCTCAGCAGTTGACAGCTCACAAGGAATTGTTGTAGGATTGGGACACCAATTGCATTTCACTTCCTTAGTAGTAGTTGGTTCAGTCTCATCACAAGGGAATCATGCCTGACAAAGGTTAAGACAGGCATTCGTGGCAGTAGAACCTGGCTCCCTAAGACCGATAATTAACATCAGAGACCAATGTCACAATAGCTGTTGTAGTTTTTTGTTTTTTCATATAAATACTTAAATTTCCCTTCTTATTACACCTCATATCTGATGTTTGTCCAACCCATCATAGGCAGTGTTGTGCAATTTCCGTAAGTGCTCATCACAAATTTAAAATCATATCATGGTCTGTGCCAAAAAATGATTGCATGCTGAAAGGTTAAGTTCACATTTGTAATGTGATGTTGGCCACGTATAACGGTGTGTGTGGTCACTTGTCGCGCATTTCAAGTTTCACTGGTATTGTTCTAACCTTTACCAAATTAAAGACGTTTTCCAAACAGTAGGGCAGGCTCTTCCATTGGAGGATTGGGTGAGGGGGGAGAGTTGTGACATAACACACACAGTTGGCATGTGGCTGTCTGCAGCTTCCCTTGGAAGACAATGACCGCAAGACCATAGCAAATTGGCCTTAAACAAAATGGGTACAAAAGAATTTAATGAAAACTAACTTCTGTGATGTCATGATGGTCAGTTGCTTGCTTCTCACTCAACATCCACAGTTTTCATTCAGACCAGGTTAGAACAATCACTGTCATAAATTCCTATATATTCGTTGAACTTGGCACAAAAGTGGTCGGAGTTTTTTTTTTTTTTTTAAACAAAGCCATTATCCCTTTTAATGAAAATTTACACAAAACAGCAGGTCACAATGTAATTTTTGTAATAAGCACAGCCGGGTCTGATTTTAGTGTGATCCTCAGCCATCTCCCCTGGCCTGCCAAGTAAAGAAGGGTTTTTGCACCACGAATATCACATCAAAGCACACATGGTGTAATTGGTTTGCAGATTTGGACAGGTCTTGTCTTACCTGCTGATGTATTTCTGTTTTTATTACTACAACGGTTAAGTCACCCTTTGATTATTTACTTAATCAGCTCACTTATTATCCTCAATTGTGTTTCCTGTGAGTGACAGCCCTGGAAATTCATAAATTATACTTCATGCTCGACAGAGCCGGGGAAAGTTTACGCATGGTTATACCATCTCCGGAGGCTGGCACGGAAAGATGTTATTGAGACGGCACACTGATTACAGTACTTGCCAAAGGAGAGCATTAATGTTGTGTTTAAAATTGAAACCATAACAGGCCAGTAAAAACAATGAATACTCAGTTTGGACAATTTAATTAAGTTATGAAGCTCCTGCTTTTTCCACTGTCTGACTTTCTTTATAAATAACTGTTTTCAGTAAAGTGATATGTGTAGTCCAGATGAAACAACAGCTGTCACATCGAAAGATATAAGTTTGCAAGTAGGTTACTTCCATTAATTTAAAGGTAGAACATCAAAACTTTCATGAGGTTAAACTGTCAAATCAACGCATACTCATGACATTGCTTTAGGCCATCTTATTTGACTTGGCTCGTTTGCGATGTGTATGTCTATTGAAGCCCACTTGAACACAGAAAAAGTTCAAATCTCCACTTAAGGAGTTATATGTTCAACTCTTTTTTTTTCTTTTTTTTAATACTACTCAATTAACTACCTTCTTTAAGTTTTTGTGTTTTAAAGATCACTAACCAACACCACCAAACTGCCAAGACTAATCCTAACTCAAAGTACAAAACAAAAACACTGCCAGTCCAGTGTCCAGTTGCCACACAGATATTCAGCAAATCCGTGCAGCATATTCGTATAGTCCCGGTGTGAAGCAACTTTCAGGATCATTGAGCGTCATGCCAGAGAAACTTTGAATACAGGAAGAGAAGCCACTACTCCCCCAGCACAATGACAGCTGGTGTTTAGGGAACAATGTTTACTAGAGAAAATGGACTGTTTTCTCACACCAGTCTCTATTTTCTGCGTTTGCAATTGCCTGAGCCAAAAGTGAAGGAAAACAATGATGGAGGCACGGAATAAGTATGGCAGGAGGGAGGGAGTGAGAGAAAACATGAAAATGTCTGGCAGGAGATAGGAAGAAAGTGCAGCTGGTGAAGAAGTGAGTCTGTCCAAGTTTCTCCTTTTTCTTTTTCCCTCCATAGCTCTGTCACCCTCTGCCCTCAGAGCAGACCCGTCCCCTTTATGAGGCTCCAAGCCAATCATGTGTTTGCGCATGATAATGTATGTGTATAATTGTGGTTTAATGCAAAAATATGTGTGTTTGCAATGTCTGTGTCCGTGTGTGGCCTTAGACAACTAAGTATCCCCCCCCCCCA
>OMNV01004863.1:31119-53400 GCA_900303265.1 Brotula barbata | reverse complement strand
CCCCCCCCCCCCACTCCGTTGGTCATGTGGTGTTCTTTATCGTTTTGGTTAGCTCACTTTTCCTGGCTGCCGGTGTTTGATGTACAAGATACATATTTACATTCTATCTACAATAATAACTCCTAAAAATGCTGCTGTATTTTTGCATTTGTTACCATTTTGTGTCCTTTACACAGTGGAATGCGGTGCTCCAGCTTTTGGGTTTTTTTGTACACAACCAAATTAAATACTTCTTGACTTTATTGAGAATTTGAGCTGGTTAATTCTGGGGTTGCGGGGGTGGTGGCATATGTCATCGGCAATGGGGATTCAATCGCATAATATGTATTGATTAAGGCAGACAATGTTTGCTAAACAGAATTTGATTTGCTGTATTCCCACAGGCAAAATGGCACACTCAAAGCCAAAATGAAGTGCAGCATTTGGCTTTCATTGTGGGTTTTTTTTGTTGTTTTCTGGGCAGCCTTGTTCCAATTGACAATTCTTCACAATTTGACAACAAGGAACTGGTTGCAGGCTAGATGTATTCTGCGAAGCTGTGCTTCTTAGAGTACCACTTGCTTAATTACTTTTTAGGAAATTATGAGATGTGTGTGCTCCCATCATGTCTACCAAACTTATTCATCTGTCATTGCAGCTTTATACAACAGGACATTGGTTTGCAGAGATTAGCACGGATCTTTCTGCCATGTTCAAACTACTAGTTGGTAGTTGCATTGGCAATGTCAACTAGTGTCTCTCAATGTATTAAAGTAGTGGTTAGAATGACCAGTTTAAGAACATGCATACTATATCCAGGGGAGGAAGAACAGCACTTACACAGGTGTTTAGAAAGGAAATAATTTTCTTTGCCACATGAGCAAATCGTCAGTTGAAATGTCAGCCTGCTGGGTCATAGCAATGACAACAAAACTTTATCTTCTATTTCCTAGTATGACTGTGGGTGGGCTCAAAACTTCAGAATGTTTAGATGTCCGTCAGCCGTCTGTCTCTGTGTGTGTTCGCTTGTGTGACTTTGAAAGATGAAACGGTGGTCTTAATTTATGTGGCCCACATTAAATTTAGCCGCAGGGAGGCTGCTGCCTTCAAAGTCAAATTCATTACTCACCCTTTAAGTCCGACGAGTTATCATTTGATTGAGATGCAACATCAATTGGTTTTCCTCCCTCTCAATCAGTCACGTCCAGGAGTCACAATAGACACACACACAAACACACAGACTCTGATGATGATTTTTCCGTTTGTTTTTTGACATTTTCTGCACTCCCCGACCAGGTGTGCTGATCTAAATCCCTCTCTGTAATAATAATAATTGATGACATAAAGCAGGCGGATGCAGCCAGCATGGGCTGATTTTGTATTTGCCACGATGCACTGACGTGCATTCTCTGCCTTTTGTTGCCTGTGATTTTGATGTGTGTGTGTGTGCGCCTTGCCTGTGTTCTTGGCTGACATGCTTGTGTGTAAGCCACTACTTTCCCACGTTGTAGGGTAGGTTCCTCCACAGGCCTCCCTCCATGTCCCTCTCTCTCGCTCTCTCTCTCTCTCCCTCTCTTTTCCCCACCCCTTCCCTTTCTCTCTTATCCAGCTCTCTCTTCCTCTCTGCACCTGTATTCAGTGCTCCAGCCCCAGCTGCTCCCATCCCAGCTCAGCCTTGTTGGCTGAAGCCCATGTTGCACTTGGCATGTCCTCTGAGACCCTGGGGCCACACTTGACGTGCGAAGGCCAGTCCGGCCCCGCCCTGGGAAGGCTCCCATGGCCAGGAGGAGCTGTGAGCAGACGGATGAGAAGAGGCCTGTGGGCCGGCAAAAGACCTGCTGGAATTCTGGGAGTGAAGTGCTGACTCATTCTTAGGCCAGGCAGGAGGGAAGACATACACAGAAAAACTGGATGAGACTCAAGCGAAATGGCAGTTGTACAGATGTGTTGGAAATGTTCATCCTCTAAGAGTTAACTTGTTGAATTTACCTTTAGCCAGACCATTTTACATTCAGCATTCACTGAATAGCATTGTGCATGCACGGTAGCCAGTAGACTATTCTTTCCAAGGACACGTTGCTCCAATTCTTGTATACTTTTTACTTTGAGTCAAACACACTAGACATCAACAAATCTTTTGGAAAACATTTTTTCAAAACCAAATATTTAAGATTACCTAAACATTAACTTCTGCAAAGCTGTCCACTTGAAATCTTGGAAGATTAGACAGTTTGAAAAAGCATTTTCATGTTGCTAATAAAGGCACCAGACTTCATAGTTACAGCTAATGTCTAGAAAAAAACATGGGTATCCAAACACAAAATGACACTATCATACTTATCGCATCTTACGAATCAGACATGGAATCCAACAAGCAGTTGCAGTGTGTCATTTCATATGACAAAACCACAATTTTGTGTGCTGTTTGTCTGCCAAGACATATATTGTTCACGGAAGGAGGATTACAATTTTGATGCAGAAATCTTTTCAGCAATCTCGCTCTGATTATCCCAACTGGATGGAAAATTGCCTTTATTTCCATAAGTGGTATACCATGAACCTGTGCTACAAACAGCAATCATGTTTCCATTGTAGAAGAATGTCATGGTCAAAGGCTTAACTTAGGCAGGAAACATGAGTATCACATAGATTCTCTGTGTAAATGTGTGTAAATATTGATTCTTGTCACACCACAGTTTCACCTTGGCTCAAACTGGGATTTTCTGGTTCCATTTTTGTGAACATCGGAGTAATATTTGTGATGTGGTTACATAACTAAAACTTTGTTGCTCAAACCAATACCACTGCATTCTTGGTTATTCCAGATGTGTTCATTTAATGAAAGCATTATTGATTGTGAATAAGGCTGGGTGAGATTTAACATTAACATGCTGTCCATGCATATTCATACAATTTTTTTCCGTCTACTCAGCTACTCGTTCTCTGCACACATTCAGTGTGATATTAAATCCCAGCTACTGCAGTGCCAAATAGGATGTTCTGTAATAGCTGAAAATGAATATATGGCTAGACAACAGATAGCTGTGGTTCTCTGAAACTTGTTTTAATTTTCCTCAGCATGTAGTGAAATAAGCTCAATAACATGCTCTGACTATTGACTTTCACTCCCTCATAAAACGCAAATGCCTTGACCAAACATGAAAACATTAGATGTCTCAGAATACGTTCTGGCACCACTTTTTGGTCAGGTCACCATTTCATGAATCACAGCTGCCACTTTGCTGTTTTTTTTCTGCCACAAATGGTTGCTGTGCTTGTGAATTTGATGTTATGCTGGCAGAGAGGAAAGTGAGACGGATATTAAAAAATTTGGATTCTTTTCTCCTTAGCTTTCCCACTATTTCTCAGCCATTCACCCCGCAGCTCAGGAGGGAGTATCACACACACGGTCTTGCAGACCTTTATATCTTCTCAGTGACAGCTCAGTCTCTCTCTGTCAGGGCCCAGTGAAAGAGAGGAAAATTATGTTCAGGGCCAGAAGAAAGAAGAGAGGATATATATGCCCCCATGCTTTGTCTGGCATCCCTAAGCTGAGATTCAATAGCAAGTCATCAGTCAAGTGGTTGGCTAAGAGGCTATTGTGTAGTAATTGACCCTGATGAAGTGGTGAGCCTTTAATTTGGGATTGGTGTGAACATTAATAACTTGGTTCATAATGTTTAAGCCTTTTTTGTCTCATTATGTCAGATTAAGCCTTTCCATGTGAGTAATCTTTGTCTACTGATGTGCTTTCACTCCACACGTAGAACTGCACTATGTAACTTGAAAAATGTTTTCTCCCTTTTCCTTTCATCCAGTGTCTGTTCAGGCACACAATATAAACAAATCTGTGCCATGGCCATCCTGTGTTGTAGTTACCAGTTATTGTGAGGACAATGTCATGGCTTTATTTTCTTTTTTAGGAACACACGTCTGTGTTATCAGCATGTTCATATATTCCTTTGGAGGAGTGCTGACCTACAGCTTTGCCTTTGAAATTCAATAGCAACAATCAAACTGTCTTCTGGTGCTTTGGTAATAAAGTCACGCCTTAATTTTCTTTCTTTACTTTCTTTCTCCCCCTTTCCTTCCCTCCATCCCCTTATCCTCTGTTTTGGGCTCTTGATTAACTCAGGTACCATTACCCCGTCCCTAAGATCTTCTATGTGCAGCTGTCTGTGGGCAGTCATGAGTTTATTGGTGAGGGACGCACTCGCCAAGCAGCTAGACACAACGCTGCAATGAAGGCCCTGCAGGCCCTCCGCAATGAACCCATCCCTGAAAGGCCACCACAGGTAAACACAAATCATCTTTGTGTTTTTACTAATTGTTTTCATTTTTCCGTCTGTGGTCGAGTCCCACCATTCTCACTCACCCCAAAAAGCCTAGAGAGCAAAAAAAAAAGCTCTGATGAGCACACGGTTGTGTACAAAATGGCATAAAAAGACTAAAGGAAATCTTTCATCTTATAAATGAAATCCCCAATTATTTTTCCTCAGGGGTTAGTGGAGATCACAACAGAGCCAAAATGAGAGTGAGAATAGAACTTGGATTCCTCAGGTGGCTAGGAACATGGCTCAAATTAGATGCTTGTTTTGTTCTGTGACAGCTGGATATGTAAGTAGGCAGTTACTTGGCATATGCCGTATGAGCCACAACAACCTTATAAGCCAAGTGCATGTTAGGGCTTTGTGTCTGTCAGCTTGTTTTCATCTTTTGGGGAACAGAAATAAGTCACTTCTTGCTTCTCACCTTAGGATCTTCACTGTTTACATCTGGATTGATTAAAAATGGAATCATCCAGTGTAGCAAATTTACTGATATTCCATATTTATTGATGTGGATGGTAGAATGGTAGTAAGGCTGTATTGATCATTCATGCATACTTCGACCTTAAAGAAAGTCGATCTTGTTCCTTTCCAGCCTGCTTATCTGTTGTTCAATTCAATATTTGTGTAATGGCATTCAAATTTCTGCTCTAAATGTCCTTTAGTCAATGCCACCTCATCCATCAAGTGCTGTTTTCACCTGAAATGACTGACTCCCTCCCACCTTGAATGTCACATTAAAACTCTTTGCCATTTAATTGAAAGCCAGGGGATTTGCTGATGTGCCGATGTTCTTCCTGGAAAGGCTCCTCTAACAGTATTATGCTGTTTTTGTGGTTGACATGTTGACAGCTTTCATCAAATTGAAACCAGGTCTAGCTTTAACCCAATTGCTCTAATGTATAATTCGATCCACTGTCACTCTCTCATAATCTCTGTAGTTTTAGGCTGCACCTGGCAGGGGTAAATTCTCGTCCAGTTTTTTTTTCCCTCCTGTGTACACCGAATGTCACTGTAGCCTTGCAGATTTTCCCCTCAGGTATTGCTGTTAACTGCTGTTATCATCTCCCACCGGAAATCAAATTACCCCATATCCTCAGAGCCTGGCATCACTGATGGTTATTCAAAACGCTTTGGCTCCTCTCACTCGCCTCACTCGCTGTCTTGTGGCGTCGGCCTCCATAAATGAGCTCTTTGTTTGCTGATCCTTGCGAGTGTTGCTTTACAAATTGAGACACATTGTGTCTACAGTATATGTCTGTCTGTTACTCTGTCTCTGTGCGAGTGAGTATGCGTGTGGACATGTGTGTGCGTGGATACCCCTGGCTAATAGTGTACCTTTCAGCATGGGTTGTCACACCTTTTGTTTTGTGGAAGCCTACAAGTAAATATCAGTGACTTCTCAATGAGAATGTTTACACTCGGGTAGAGCAACAAGATGTAGTAACCCCAGGAGAAGAGTCATCTTAGGAGTTTATGCAATAAAAATAAAACGATAAAACTGTTGCTCAGTAATACACATAACACTTAGATAGCATACAGGAACTACATTGCATGCTCTGTTGTATGATCTGTTAGAATTCCCTTTGAGGCATTTTTCTGTCACAGTTAAGCTACTGTAATGTGATGCCTAACTGCATGCTCATTTAAACATGACTGTTCATTCGGTTCCATTTAAGCAGAAGCTGATGTCTCGGCGCAGCATATTGATGTTTCTGTTATTTGGTATTTTAAGTGTTCTGTCCAGTAAATCATGTTCATAAAGCTCTCAAGCCAAATATAGCTCTCTTGTTTGTTATTGTCAGAAGCTTACTTTTTCCTTGTGTACACATGCACATAACTTCTGTACACCATGCAGCTTGTTTATGCAGTCATGGGAGGAGTACACAATTAGTTACACAAGAAAAAAAATGTATAAAGTATAAATACGACCAATACAGCTGGTTTCTTCCAGTCAAAAAACTCATTCACGGTAAAGCAAGCAGATGCTTTCTCTCGTGTCCATTCACATGCAATGTGAAAGTCGGATAATATATGTCAGCACGCACACTGGAAATCACAGTGTGCAAATACCCGCCGGTGCGGTAGGTGCATCCAACCCATGTGTCTGTCTCCTAAGAAACATGAGAGATCTCACAGCATGAATCATGTGTCGTATCAGATCACACAATGAGGCATTAGAAGAGAAGGAGCCCAAAGGGAAAGACTGCAGCCATTCAAACTTAATCAGACAAAGAGGTGGACATGAGAAGATAAAGATCCAGACAGCACTTGTCATTCCTATAGAGTAATGGCACCAAAAATCCCTACATTGTATGGCAGATGATATGATCTTGACAGTGTCATCTGGGAACATTATTTATTTCTTGGTACTGGGGACAAGTAGAAGGATTAAAATGAGAACAGAATAGCCTTAAATTTAAGAATTCCTGAACGTTTTTCTCCAATTTGCAAAACAAGTGAAATGTCGCTCAGACAGGAATTGCTGCATTGAGAATTAGATATTGTTGATAAAAAATGAGAAACTAATACTGTCTGGATCAGAAAATGTCCATTTACCATCCTAATTTGTGTCCTTACTCTTTTTGAAAGGATTATCGACATGTATGATATCTTGGTATACAGAAGACCACCAGTCATGTCCTGAAATACTATATATTCCATATCAGATAAACCAGGAGATGGGATGTACATTGCAGTAACTTGGCCAACATCCACAATCCGTGTGTGTTTTTGCGCCTGGGCCTTGTGCCTATACTTGTGTGCAGGTCTGGAGAAAACAATCAATAATTATTTGAAACGATCCAAGGACAATGATGGACATGATCACGTGTTGTTTCGTAATTGCAACTTTTAAGGTGCTATATTTTAATATCTTCCTTTCCTTGTTTTCCAGAGCCCAGAGGAGAAAACGGAGGATGAGGAAGGCACCGATGCCAGCAAGTCAGAGATCAGTCTGGTCTATGAAATTGCCCTCAAAAGGAATTTGTCTGTCAACTTTGAGGTGAGGAAGACAAAACCATATGTAATGATGCCATTATTGTTGCTATTGTTAATAAGGGGTGTATTGATTCATTTAACACAGCGTTATGATCATCGTGATACCTGGTGGCCGATATGATATAATTAGTTCATTTAGATTGATACGATACGATTAAATGAATTGAAATCAATGCACTAACTATCAGCCAAAAATTCCATCTGTTTGAAATAAATAGTGTAGAAGACCTTAAAGTTTGAATCACACCCCATGCGTTGTTATAATACATTTCCTGTGAATCATTAGTGGGTTTGTGTTTACCTATCGATGTAGTTGGTTTGATCATTGGATTTTAAATTGACGCATTAATGTAATAAAGGAATCGTTACAACCCTACTGTTAATTGGCAGTCATGTTCACAAACCTTTTTCATGGAAATGATGTGTTGTGGGGGTTTTCCCACCTGAAAATTCCTGAAAACGGAATTAAGATAAAGTTATACATTCTGGAATTTGATGAGTAACCAAAACCACTTGGAAATGATGACGTTAGTATTCTAAAAACTATAAAAAACGAAACTGCGAAGGCGGATAGGAGTCACACTGATAATGCTCTATCTCCTAGCGATACAAATATGTGTTAAGCAGAGACAGGTGTTTATTTAGCTTTGCGTAATGTGCGTCAATCAGGTTACTCATCTCCAAAGAGGTGACATGCATGAATGGGAAGTTTTCCATGGATCACTACCGGTAAAGCTTGGGGAAATTCTCCGTGTTTTGGGTATTTTTGGAATGTGTCTGTGCTGATGTGGGAGTCCAATGTGGTCTTGGTCCAAGGACCCAGAGTCAGCTGATAAAGTATGTAACCACTGAGCTCAAGTAGTATAGAAAGATTAATGATAGACTGGAAAGCAGCATCCGCTAGTCAACCTCGCGCTCACTCCCGTGGAACAACATTGAAGCAAAATTCAAACGATCAGGTAGCCTTATGCCTTTTCTCATCCATTATTTAACAGTTGCTTCAAGGTTTAATAGAACATTTATTCCCCCACTTTTTGACAACACCACACATAAAGTATATGCAGCATCAGCTGGACCCTGTGAATAATTGAATTTATGAGTTTACTGTCACATTTACATTTGATAGTTTTTAATTATTGTTAAAAGCATGTAAATGGACTACATTTCTATAGGGCTTTTATCCAAAGCACTTTACAATGTTTTCCTCACATTCACCTATTCATACACACATTCCTACACAGAAAGCCAAGGTAACCATGCAAGGCTTAGCCTAGCCTTGCCAGGAGCAATTTGGGTTGGGGTCTTGCTTAGGGAACTTCGACATGGAGGAGCCGGGGGATCGAACCTGCGACCCTCCAATCACTGTGATCACCCACCTACCACCTAAGCCACGCCGCATGTGAGGGGTTGCATTCTGTAAGCATCCTCAAGTAATGTTTTACAACTCTTGCTTGTGTTTACGACTTGCCACATCCTTGTGGGCGACTGCAGCCAAAAAACTATTTGGAAAAGGGGTTTGAGTCTGGGTGGAACTGAGGTCAGACACACAAGCAACACCCGCTGCCACTGTGTTTGATAGTCAAAGAAACATGTCAATCAAGAAAATGCATCCAAATTCAAATTTGTCTACTGTGTCAGTCATGAAGAACCCACCACCATTATGCTCCAACGTAGAGTGTACTGAATGATTCAGAACAAAAGATGAGCCTGTGATATTTTTTACATAGCCAGGCTATTAGAATAAGAAGAAAAGTTTGGGTCCTCGGGGGCCCTGCACAAAAAAACCCATTTAAATAAGCAGAATTTCTGCATCTTTTTGCGCTGAAAGTTCTACTTCGTATGAAGTGTACTTGGATATCAACTGGAATCTCTGCCTTGGATTTAGTTGTGGTGCTGAGTGTTTGATAAGAAAAGCAATTTATTTTTAGTTACAGCTGCCTCAAGGACACTTTTTCATCATGATTTGTTACTGGCCTTGACCAACTCAACTGGGATCTGCTCAGAACTGACCACAGTTTCTCCAGCTGGGGACAGGCACATTCCATTGGTTAAGTCAAGGGTTAACTGTCATGCTTGTGATTTTAATTTCCCCCAGACATTCCAGAGAATCACACGTTACTTTTTAAATCGTTAGGGCTGACTTTGCACCCACCTACTGTACATGGATGAGGAGCTACAGTGTATCCTTACGTGACCTTCTGGGTCCACACTCCTTGGCTTTCAGCATTTCTCAGCTGACTCATGCAGTATTCTCTCCCTGATCACCCACTCTACTTCTCTACTCTGCGAGGTGCCAAAAACAAGGGAGGCTCAGTTTACTCTGGGTGCCCCCTCCCTTCCTCCATACAATCCCTCCCTTCCACCTCTCCAACCATCACTCCCAAAAATCACAGAAAGGGTCGTTGCATGTTGAGTCTAGGGGAATAGAGGAATGGGGTGAGAGGAAATGGAGACACGGAGGAGAGGATGGGAGGGAGATTCTTCTGACCGTTAACTTTGCTTGCTAATAAGAGTTTACACAACATTGGAAAAATTATCTGGAAAGCTATCCAACCCTCCCTTTTACATTTTCCCCCTTCTTTGTTCAGTACACATTTGCTCATCAGAGCACTACATGGCTATCCTTCCTGGAACCACTCTTAATAATTGCAGCCAGCCAAATCTGGATTGATGTGATTCATTAACTGTCATGTCTTTGTCACTGTCAGCAATTATGCGGCTTTCATTTTCACCCTATCCAAATTGGAAGTTGAGAGTGTCGGTTTTAAAAGCAGACCACAGCCGCATTCCTCCGGCAGGCTCTCCTCTGCCTGCTGTCAGTCTGGAGACTGTTGATTACTGCTGCCTGATGAGCTGTAAATCAGTGCAGTGACTTCTCTCCATATGCTTTCTCTCTCTCATCTTGTCTTTCTCTCTTTCCATTCATCTTTGTATATCTCTCAACAGTTAATAGCCTTTGTGTATTTCACAAGTAATGAATTGCGAGCCTTTGATGACAGCAGTGTTTAACTTTGTTTGTTTAGCCCTTTCCTGTGCTGTAAATATATTTGGTGATTTATAGGAGAGAATGTGGAACCAGGCCAGACTGAAGCTACATTTTTATTTTCTTGACAGTTCTCTTATCATACTTTCCACTGAGAAGATGCACTTGATGGTGATGCACATGATGATGTTGAGTCTGTTGTCCTCCAACTCCAGTCAGTCACACCACATTTATTTTCTTGTGCCATGTCAAACTAAACTGTCTGAAGGCCAAGCTGGACTGAGGCAATGATCACATCATCCTGTCTTCCCATCTTGGCCTAATACATATTTCACCCCACACCCCCTTTGCCCCCACTTACCACTGATGGCTCTTCTGCAGATTCCCTTGGTTCCGCAGTTGTCCACAATTTTCATGCATGCAAGCTTACATGTCACATATTTCTCTTTGGACCATTACATTATAACACATACGCCAAATTTTGCCCACATCCCTTTTAACTTGTCTGTCACATTCCCTGTACCATAAAGGGAATCCTCCCTGACACATAAAGTTACACACTCCCAACCTCCAGTTATGCTTAAACTCAAACCATATTCTTAAACTCATACATAAACACACATTCATACACACATCTTACACGTTAATGGTCATCTCTCATGTGAATGCCTGTCTCAGCAGGCATTTTTTAACGTCATCTCATCATTGCTCTCACTGGGGCATGAAATTACTCGTGAGTCACCGTTAGTGAGTGTCCGTTTTCCCTTCCCTCTGCATCGATGAGGGTCGCCGCCACCCTGAGAGCCAGTTGGCTCATTTAATCCCCCCGTCAGGCAATATCAAACAGATGTCAGCATCAAAGAGGAACCAATCTATAAATCACAGCTTGTGTGTTGGATCAGAGGCTCCCTTTCCAAGGAGGACACAAGAGACGAGGTTGTGGGCCAAGAACCACCCATCTTTTACAAGAAGCAGCTTCCCTCAGGGCTTGTCCATCTACAATTCATCACAAAAGGGCCATTCTTCCCTCTACCAGTCACCACCATTGTCCTACCCTGCTCCCATAGCCTCCTCCTCTAGAGCACCTGAGGTCTCACATGCACGGATCCTCAGACTGTTCGGGTATTAATGTCTCCATGAGAAGCTGAAGAGAAGGCCTCACAACTGAGAAAGGGGTGAGAAAAAAGAAGAGATGAAGAGACAAGATGAGAAGTGGATTGAAAAAAAAAAAATCAACATTAAATTACAGAGTGTTTCCTGTGTATAACCTGATCCTCTTCAGACATGTGATGGGTGTGTTTGTGTTTGTTTGCATGGTGTGTGTGTGAAGGTGGTGGTGGGGGGATTCGTGTAAATGAAAAGAGTTGCTGAAATCCCATCGGTGTGGCACAGATCCCGTGTCGTCTGCCAGGAGGCTGACTGCAGCTCGTCTGCTGTTGTCCCGAGCCAAGAGTGTGTGACAAGGGTGCAGAAATACACACTTTGTCTCATAATCTCTGTACGGGCCATTTGAGTTCTTCAATATTGTCACTAACCATGTGTTTTCACTATCAACGGCAAAAGTGAATCCCAACAGTGCCTTAGAAGCTCCCTGTTTGTCACCTTCTTTTGTGTCACTTCAAGGCACATCTCCAAGCTTCTGGTAACTACTGTCATGGAAAATGTATACCATCTTAAATATGTACAAACTACATGTATTGTATTGCCAGAGTAGATCAAAATATTTGTATCAAATAACTTGCAGTGAGTCTAATTAGTTTATCAAAAAAACTGCTTTTTTTAAGATCGTCAGGCTTTTTTTAAATTTGTTTTTATTGCTGTTGGCATTATTAAGCCTGGTTAGATTCCACTTGTGTTTATTTTAAAAAACATATGCCAGCACTACAGAATGGTATAGGAACTACAGGATATGGGCAGAGACATGGGCAAAGCAAGTAACAACAACAGACAGGGTAACTGAATATAATAGTGCAGATATTTTAGAGGTGTTCAGTTTTTTTGCGCAGAAATTGTGTGTTTATTACATTGTATTTACTTTCTTTAGTTAACCTAAGTTTAGTGATAAGAATGAGCCATGCCTGCATGTTTCCAGCACTGAATTGTTGAACAACAAAGCGTAAGCAAAGCCAGCCTAAGTTCCACATTCTTTCCTTATGCCACTTGTCCATCTGGTTCTGATACCCATATCCAATTGTGTGCGAGAATGGATCAAGCACTTGATAGAATGATAAATAAAAGTCTGTTATTGTGACTTTTATTTGTCTTTTTTTAACCTCTAATGGTCGAGAAAAAAAATGCTCATTACTTATTTTCTGCTTAGGAACACAATTATAGATAGGCTTTGTTTAACAACCTATTTTCTCACCATACATGACATCATGTCATAACTCATAACAGATTCTAATCTACACCGGCAATAGCAATCACACGAATGGACAGTGAGTTAAACATGTTTTTCTATGTATGAAAATTAGCCTTAATCGAAATGATCTTAGCCTACCCTGTACTTGGACGGTCCCATATGGTAAAAAGGCTCAGTGATGAGCAATAAGATGGAGAAAGCATGAGTTGGTGAGTGATTAGCTGAGTGGAGGAACGAGCAGCTGCGGAATTGAGGACAGCTGTGGAGCTAAAGGAGCCTCACCCTGTCCTGCGCATACTATTATTCCCACCAACTCCAACAAGACCAGCGATGTATACATACGGGCTAATGTTCTGTTAATAGCTCAGATTTACATTTCTCTCCAAGTGACATAATCCAATCTGACCAGTGGGAAATGATGTGCAGTATCATCCCCATCCACAGAGCAGAGAAAGTTCACAAGGGAGATGTATCCAGTCCCACTGAATGCTGTAATGTACAAGGATCTGCCATGTTGCATTTCCTCCTCCAAGTGATGAGCAAGCCCAGAGCACATCCCCAGGGAGGCAATGCGTTTGGCTGTTAGCTTTGATAGCTCATGCTCCAAGACTTCTCAACTCCACAAATCCTTACATCAACTTAAATATGTAGTATCGGAGTACTGACGCG
This sequence comes from Brotula barbata, assembly GCA_900303265.1. Lineage (NCBI taxonomy): Eukaryota > Metazoa > Chordata > Actinopteri > Ophidiiformes > Ophidiidae > Brotula > Brotula barbata. Next base: position 40,079 of record OMNV01004863.1, on the reverse strand, counting down.
CTAATGGCTACATTGATATTCAGACACAGCACCAGTGTCAGTCAATGCAACAGTCATGTGTCTCTTCTTGCGTTAGACTGATAATTGCGTCGTCATTTTCAGTATGGAGTTGTGTAGCTATGTTTGTGTGAATGTAGGTGATACACTCGTTCTTTGTTCTCCCCAAGGTCTCATTTTAGGCTCTTTGGTAGAAAATAGAGAATTTGAGGAATGTTCACGGTTCTGCTTATCAGTTGTATCTGTTTGTTCGGCCGCTGGGTTCAAATGTTTCTTGATTGCATCTCATTGCCACAATCAGTGCTGTCTGCGCCACAAATTGAGTTGAAATAAGCGAGAAAGTCTGAGTAGAAAGTGTAAATACTTACAGCTGCCACGAATTGTAGAAGAAAATCAGTTATTCTTGAACAGACCATCAGGTGAAGTGAAGTTTTGGGTTTTGTAAGTGTTTGAAACCCAATTCTTCCTCAAATGTATCTTCATAAATAAGATTAAGGAGAGCTCCACCTGCAGCACACACACACACACACACACACTTCACAGGAAGTACATGTGATTGCAGAAGCATGACCTAACACCAGCCGGTGTTTGTTTTAGATCTCCCAGGTGACCAGAGGCTAGAGAAAGGAAGCTGAGCCCTAATCACTTGAGGTTGTCATCTACAAACATGTTTCTCTTCATGTGTGTGTCTCTCCATCCGTGCCTTTGTGTTTTGTATATGAATAATACATGCGTGCGCACACACAAACATAGGAGTGGGTAGCCCTGAGCAGATGTTGTGGAGCACCTGGTGCCTCTGCTTGGATTGTGCGCCGCACACATTCATGGGATTGGACACAGATGTTCACTGTGCTCACACAAATGATCTCTCTGTCTATTTAATGTTTGATTCGGATAAAACATATAACCAGCACTGTTAATTTTGTAGTTTCCGTCTCATCCCTCATATCCTGCTCCCATTCTGTGCAGGTGTTAAAGGAGAGCGGCCCCCCACACATGAAAAGCTTCCTGACATGCGTCACTGTAGGAGAGTTCTCTGCTGAGGGCGAGGGCAACAGCAAGAAGCTCTCCAAGAAACGTGCCGCTCTCTCCATCCTGCAGGACCTGAAGAAGCTGCCCTTCATCCCCGCCGTGGAGAAACCCAAGACGCACTACAAGAAACGTACCAAGACCATCCTCAAGGTACAGTAGAGGTTTAGGGAGGGGATGAGCTGGCTGTGCAGACATGCTGTTATTTACTATTATATTATTTACTACACTATGAATAAAAATGGCCAATTATCAATGTACAGTTCTTATTGGTCATACTTGTTACAGATTTAACTGATTTCAGTTACATCCACCCAAAGAGCAGTTGAACGTTGTATACCATGAATTAATTTGGTAATTTGACTTGAGTATATCTACTCTCCTTTTCTCAGACTGGACCAGACTATGGTCAGGGCATGAACCCCATCAGCCGTCTGGCCCAGATCCAGCAGGCCAAAAAGGAAAAGGAGCCCGAATACCTGCTGCTTTCTGAGCGGGGTATGCCTCGACGCCGGGAGTTCATCATGCAGGTGCACAGTGGTTTGTTTTTATTTTCTCGTATACTTTTAAGTCTTTCCAATGAATTTTTTTTTCTCTCAGAGCTTATCAGCTGTATGAGCTATATTATATAAATTACATACATGAAAGCTGTTTTTTCTTGCTTTCCCTTCTACATGATTTGCTATTTCTGTTATGTGATTGTCAAAACATTACGTCCCGAGGACATACTTTATTACACACGACAATCACTGTAGACCCTTTTGTGTCATTTCGGCTCTATTAATAGTACTGCTCACTTGATAAGGAGGGCAGCAATGACAAAGAAAAATATGTGTCAAAGTCTTATGAGCAGAAAATGAGCTCCCTTGCATTATATGACACTGAAGTGTTAATCTGCATGAAGGATTCAGCTGTTATGTAATATCAGTGCTTCACATGGAAAACCATGGAAACTAACAGATGGAATCAAACGATGGTCCACTCGAACATGCAGTATAATGGGGCTGTTTGTGTGGTTATGGACTAATTTGTGTTTAAAATGTGATTACACTCAGAGTGAGGCAATCAATTTTCAATTCTATTCTGTTTGATGCTTTTAGCCGAGCATTTGGTGAGCATTTCCAGCCACTTTGAGTGAATGCACTGAAGCATGGCTTTTCACAGGCCTTGGCACCCAGATTGTTATTTGTACAGTGTAATTCTCTGTTTGTACAACATAATGATGTCTTATATTCTCTTGCAAATATCTGCTTACATTCAGTGTCGACAGATTCAATGTTTTGGGATCACTGAAAAGCAAACACTTCAGTTGGATCCTCTCGGTGTGATGTAAATAGCGCCACTCACTCAGGCCAGAAGTATAGCAAAGTGTTTGCAGCTCAATGTGTAAATCAATGTCATGAAAAAAAAGTAGATTCAATCCTGCTCATTACTGTGTGTCTTTGTGGGCAAATGCATACATACAGGTGAAGGTGAATAATGAAGTTGCCACGGGAACAGGGCCCAACAAGAAGGTGGCCAAACGGAATGCAGCCGAAGCAATGCTGCTGCAGCTGGGATACAAGGCCTCCACAGTCACACAGAATCCTACCGAGGTATGAAGTTCTTAACCATATTTTACTAATTGACTGACTTACCTTGGTTTACTTCATTTTACGTCAGCTTGTGTAATTTAGAGTTACTTTATAAACATGTTTGGAAATGTTAGGCTCCTGCACGTCTGACATATTAGTACTTACATACATCTTTATATGTGCTATTTGTATGTTGTACTGAAGAACATAAGCACAAGGAATTTATGGGACACAGGGCTGACATTTTTATTTGTTTGGTTACATCCTTTAAGTTGTTTGTAAGAAAATGATGTTGAATTATATTTTCACAAATGAGATTAACAGTACATTTGATGCATTGCATACCTATTATTGTGGTTTGGGCATCAAATGTGATGCATTTTATAATGGGTTATATAATAAGTAGGTCAATGTAGTCAATATCCCTGAAGGGGACTGACATCAGCTTCAGTTTATAGGTCGTGGTGGGGAGCCTGATTCAGAATGCGAAAACTGGCTTTTATTGCAGAAGAGGAAGATGTGTTAAGTCTCTGAAAGACATCAGAAAGTCTTACTCAATAAGGCTACATTTTTGAAAATTAAAGCCACCCCTAAAAGTTGAATTTTCTGAAATCATTACTGTGGACCTTGACACAACAAGCTATTAACAATTAGCATCTTCCGGCATTGCACATTAATTCATGCCTATGCAGGAAGACACTGTCGTAAACAATGTTTAGTTAGCTGTAAGATTTTCAATGCAACAAGTTGTGATTGAAATCAGATCCTTAACATATAACAATTGCAGTCACAATAGGTTCTGTATAATAACTGAATACATCATCTTAGTGCTAGAGTCATACCGTGTAGTTATACATGTACAGCCTCCCCTCTAATGAGGTCATTGTAGAGCGCATGCAATAAACGAAAAACTCGGAACTGTGAGACAATACACCGTCCTTTTGATGCAGCCCACTACACAAATAAACAACACAAAAATAGCAATCCTTATTCTGTGACAAATTAATATTGAACTGTAGTGCTGTTGACATTGTTGAACCCTTACGTAACCCGCTCAGCAGCTGAATTGAATGTGTTTTGTAAGCAGCCATTGATCACCATTATCTTTATTCACCTCATTGAATCTCAAGCTCAAGGGAACATCATCAGATAGGGATGATGTTACATAACCAGGCTCTCTGTAGAATGTTCATAGTTCCCCAGACAGCTCATTAGTCTGATATCTACTGCTGTATATATTTTATTCATGAAATCATACCATATAGCTAAAGTATGATGCATTGCTCTAATCAGAACGACTGCAGAGGTGGACCTTTATCTCCTTAAGCAACAACCCAATCTGCAGTCAGCGTTTCCCTTTGCTAGAGTCACTATCAAGCATACCTTGTTAATAAATCCTTAATAGCTAGATTATGATGTTTTGTGGGTTGAGTTAATTCTGTTTTGAAATAAACTTATTAATGTGATTCTTGTCAACAGGGAAATTCCAAGTGTTGCATTTATTAAACCATCATAAACAGTGAGGTTTGAGAAAATCATATTGTATGCAAACAGTCCATTGATATACAATCAGCAACTTGATCTATACCAAACCAGCAAGTTATTCATATTCAGCTCACGACAAAATGAAGTTTTCCATCAACTTAGGTCTTAGTCTGGATTTTTGTTTTAAGAATAGTACTAACAAACCACGTGTAGTGTACTATAGTATAGTGTGCATGTGAACAGACTGACTGATAATCCAAATACTAATAATGTACATTCCCACCAACAGCTGACACAGTTGTGTGCACAGTGGCTCAAAGCATGTTGACAGAATGGAGTTTATATTGTTGTATGTTGACAGCCATTAGGATGTCTCTATAAGAGTTAGTCGGACAGCCCACTTTTGTCGAGATCCTTATACAACCCCAAGCTCTGTGGAATGATCAAACAATGTTTGCCAAGCTCCTGTGTTGTAGGATAGGTTGTTTTCCTTTCAATCTCTCCTCCCTCTGCCTCTCCTACTGCTCTTTGGGAGCTGCATTCCCACCGTGGGATTTTGGGTGAAGTAAGCAAAAGATGTGAAACCTTGGGGGTGGGGTGTCGGATAGTGCATTTGTTTACCGCCATGTCATCTCCTCAGCTGTCACACACATCAGAAATTATTTGTTTTTCAATTCAACACATGGTCACGTGTGCGTGTGTGTATGTGTACAGACACGCATACCATAGCAAAAGTAACAGTGAATAGAGGCCCTTTTTTTATGTGCCGAACACTAACAATCCCCTTAATTAAGCTGCTGGCCTAGACAAACACTGTGCTCCTTAAGCATCCCCTCCTGTGAGCGCTCGTCTCTTTGTGGACCAAACAGTAGGAAGGAACTTGTCTGACATGCATGAAGAAGCTGTCTGTTCCCTCTACATCTCACTTACTTTCCCCTTCGTTCCTTCTACAGATGGACAACAAAGGCTGGAACGGACAAAAGGCATCTTTTACCGAAGCAACAACTAACAGTGAGTATCTGCACATCTCTTTGTTTTTCTTTCCCTTTTCTTTCTCTTCCCTCTTTACCTCTCCCAATCCAATGGCTGGTTTTAGTGATGGAGATGGCCCGGCGTTTAATCTCTGTGACTGGTCAATGGGCTTCTGACTGTCAGCTTAATTGGCCGTGCGTCCTCGTGTAGAGCCTGTGAATTCAGGCCCATTCACACAGGCTTACAGAGCCAGCACATTGAGGCCCTCCAGGGAGTCCACTGCCTTCCTGGGCATAGACGTACCCTTTCACTCAGGATTAACACACAGACTCTCTCACACACACACACACAAATAACATGGATACAATTGCATATACCTATTAGGCCTAATAAGAATTGTGTTGTGATTGCTGTACCAGTACGTTTGTACTTCAGTACCAAGGAGAGCGCAAATTCCTAAAGGTCACATACATTCCCAAACTGATGATTGACGTGTTTAATATGGACTCTGTAAGGCCATTAGCCTTAACAAGTTCTTGTCTACGGAGTGATAGGTGCAAAAGTATGGAAAAAAGCCCACAGTAACAAGAGAAAAATGGGGCAATAGTGCAGAAATAGAATTTCAAAAAAATATCTTAAATTGTCTGGTGACTTATCTAATTATGATTAAGACTATATTCAGCCATAGCAAAAGAAATGAAAAGGATATTTTTTTTCAATTATTCTTCTGGAGATTCTGATAAGACATGCTGTCAAGAGTTGCTGAGCCATAATTTTGTCTGTTGCTCTCTTGAAGAATAAAGAATATAAATGTTTCATCTCTAACCAGCTGTCCAGTCAAGTCCATCTGTCTCTGTCAGACCTCAGTGGAGCCATATACAAAGGAGATTATGAGATATTGCAAAGGAAAACAAACCAAGTATCACTTAATGCAGCAAGATGTGGACATTTTCATCTCGCTTTAAGAGGGACTGTAATCGCCTTAAGGGACACTTCATTTCAGAGAGGTTAGGGTGGAAAGAAACTGCAGATGTGTAAGTTTGAGATTTGGTAGGAAACAGCTGCTCCCAATTAACTGCAACTGTTGTTAAGTTAGCTGCCTTGTTCACAATCAAAATAAAAGCAACAAAAATGTCGTACTCCCACTGAAGTCAAAATACTATTTCAGAACGTTACATTGTATTTTTGCAGTTGTTTTTCAGGTCTTGGGGTTCTGGCAGGACTTTTTTCTATTTGTTCCACATGTTCTGGAAGTTGATTTTTTTTTTCTTTCTTTCTTGTTGTTTTTTTTTTTTTTTTTTTTTATAGGTGTAGTACGTTATGCACAAATCCATAATGAGGGTGTTGCCTAAGCAGATTTATGTTCATTCCAATATCTGAGATTAATTTGTGGTGATTTCCCAGACACACAGCAAGCAGTTTCTTTCTCTCTCCTTTGACTCTGTCTCTCTCTTTGCTGTCACTTTCTCTGTCACACTCTATCTGTCTCTGTCTTACTCTAGTTACCAGCAAATTAAGTGCCAGTAGTTTGAGAAAAAACACTTGAGGGCACAAATGAATAGTCTGCGAGCTGCGATGCAACAGAGTGGAAAACAAACAGATAGCCTTATTAGATTTGAATGTGCTGTCGTCACTCTGGTCGAAAGGAGGCTCTTGGCAGTGCTGCGTAGCTCCAACACAGAGTATCCAACTACAGTCTGGAAACGGTACTGCTCGTGATGTTTCAACTTTCTTGGTGGGACTAATTACCGGGAATTGGTTTCTGTTACTGCTGATCTTGATTCTGATATTGAGAATTTTAGATGAAAGAAAGGAATCCCTGGCACAGCTTTGTAACTTATGTGGTGATCATATCTGTAATTGAAATTTTCTGAAAGACATCTAAATTATGTTTATGGCTAAATAGTTGTTCATTTGGATAAACAATTTCATCATTTGTGGTTTTTATGGTAGCCCAGGCTCCAGGAATTACCCAATGCGTTCACAGATGTGTCCCATGGGAAATAAAGTCTTCCTTACTTGATGATTACTCCCATGGTTAGCTTTGAATGCTTTGGACCAGTGCCATTCCTAGTAATAGTTTATCTCTTGCTCAGCGTAAGGCTTAACTATCTGCTAATTGGCACTTAAAAGTTCTCCAAACCTCACAACACTCACACATTGCTAATGGCTGAATAATATGTATTGCATAAACACCCTTTACAACTCATTCAAACAGGTACAGCTCATTTCTGTGTTTCACATGTGTGGCTGCGTGTGTAGTACCGAATTTGTGTTTTGCTGCGGTATTAAGGAATATGATCTAGGCTTAGCTTATCATTTTGTAGAGAACAGTTAAGCTGTGTGTTATGTGCCAAGATAACCATAAAAGCTAATTGCCTCCAACGGCTTGACTGTAACCCTGTGTGTTAGATGTAGAAAACAAATACATTTGAGTATTTTGAAGTTCTGCAAACAAAAGTGACTGCCTTAAAGCTACTGCATTTATTTTTTAGAATTGTTGAAATCCTCATTAAAGTCTCATATGAAGCTATTGAGTCGTCTGTGAAAATCAACTAATAGGGCAATTAATGCAATGATTACGCAATAGCTGTTCTCCTGTTTCTGTTTGGTTTTAGAGATTGTAGTAGGTATGTGTTAGCTCACAAGGCAAGGAGGACATGAAACCATCTTTGGAAAATAACTTTTAGTATAGCACTATTAGTGTTATTCTTATGACAAAAAATAATCAGTTAATCACTATTTTTTCATAGAAAAAACTCTTCATGGACAAAAGATATTTTCCATTCTTTTAGTAAAAAAAAAAAATTGAAAATAAATACATCTACCCAACTGCATTGCAGAATATTTCAACATAAAAACAATCCATTTATTCACTGACTGCACGCTGCTTCTCTTTTTTGCTTTTCGACAAACAAAACTCAAAAAAACAGCTTTTTGTTTGTGTCTGTTTGTATCTGACTTTAGGGCCATTTTACGAATAATCGTGTGTGTGTTTGTTCGCGTGTGTGTGTGTGTGTTCCTTGTTGAGTGAACTGTGGGAGGGATGTGGAGGTACAACATTGACCAAAAGACAAAAAGGAGTGTAAATAGGAAGAAGAAAAGAAGTAAGAGTGATTTTTCTCCCTTCAATTCCCATGGGTATTGCAGCAGGGCTTTTCACTGGAGTTGCCACAATTCATTTCCTGCTGTGTGTGTGACTGTGGTGCATGGGTGTATGTGTGTTGTGTGCATGTGTGAATTATGTGAAGGTCTTGCTCCACCGTGGTGATTTATTGCGCTGGGCTCTGGCCCTATCTGTTTTCGATCAGTCTCATGCTTGGCTCTGGCTTCCCTCCAGCGCTCCCCTGGCCCACCGGACGCTGAGTCTGGGTGGGACCCCTCCAAATCTGCCTGGAACCAACACTACGAACACACTCTCCTTCACTCGCAGTCATTCACTCTCTATCCCCAACTCTCACTCACTCACTCTCTCTCTCTCTCTCGCTCTTTCACTAAGTCACTTCCCCTTCGTGCACACTCACGTTTCAAATTCTTAAAACATCTTCACTCTCACAAATAGATGAATAGACACTCTCACTCTTAGTCACTCTCATATCATCCTTCTTACTGTGTCTCACTGTTCCTTATGCTCTCCTTCTCTTTCTTGCCATCTGACACTGGCTCCAACCAGTGAAATCACAAACATCCTCACACACAGAGGCAGAGAAGCGCACACACTTGTTATACACACATGTTATAGTCTCTACACGATCTCACCCCCCACGGTGCTCCGAGTCCGCAGCTGATGTCATGTTGGCTTACACATTTTTTATGATGCTTCATTCAGAATGAACAGGCCTGAAAGCTTTACTCATGTAAATTCAAATTAAATTTGTCATTGTGATGGAAGGGTGGGGGGGG
>OMNV01004863.1:1903-31099 GCA_900303265.1 Brotula barbata | reverse complement strand
GGGGGGCTTCAAGCCGTTGTGTCATTGTTGGCAGTGGATCATTTGTTGTAGTTTGTGTAATAAGTGTTGGATTTCTTTGCCGTTTCCTTCAGCGTTTTTCCTCTTGTGGAAGTGCAAGCAGGATTGTCCATAATGGGAAATACTGTCTGCAGGTTCCCAGAAACCTTAGACGAGGGAAAGCAAAGCAACATCCACCCACTTTGGTTTACTACAGGCATGGGTTGTGCTAAACTTGTGTTTGTCCTCTCTTGTTGTATATGTGTGTCTGCATGTGTGTGAATGTGTGGTGGTAATGTTAACTCAAACAGGAAGTGGCCTGTCAGTCATGCACTCACTGTAGTGCTTTCTCCCAGCTGTTGGCCTAAACGCACACACATGCACACAAACAAGAGCACAGACACACTCACAGCTGGTCTTCCTGTCTCTGGTGACCTTGGCTGGGCTTTGGAGACTCTTTTTTTTTACATCCACTCATCCCCACGTCCTCCATCTGAGCTGGCTCCCAATCCTGCCTTCTTCTCTACTGTTTCCTCCACATTTTTTTATTGTACAATAACTTGTTGCTCTTTGATCCCCCCCCCCTTCTCATTGCATATTCTTTCGTCTGCATCACAGTGATGAAAGAATAGAACATTTTCCCAGCTCAATAATTTCCTGCAGGATAAATGAAGTTTTATCTTATTTTATGTCATCTTCCTCCTTCCACCTGTCTTGACCATTTTGGGACTGTGATCTCAGAGTGCAGAAAGACAACAAAAAACAGACAAGATTCATCTGAAGGATCTGGATCGATGCACAGTCCTGGAGCGCTGGTGTGCACAGCCATCTAAAATCTAAGCTTATCTGGATCAACCTGCACGTTAAAGAAAAGCTGGTCACACGACAAAGTTTCTTCTGACAGTCAACTCCAAATCCCCATGGAGATTGAGCCACTGAAATGTAATCGGCTGAAAACCTTAATCTGAGACCACACTTTTCTCTGAGTGCTGACTGGCTGGATTTAAAGAGACACCCAAGATGAAGCAGTATGCCAGTTAGCTGACAGTGCTGTTTCCCCATCATCCAAGAATGATGAAGTCATAGCTATTCTGTTGATATTGGTAGATGCTCTATTCGTGACTGCGTGCGTGTGTTTGTGTTTGAAAGTGAGAAAGAAAGAAAGACTGTGTGTTTCCCAGCAGACACTTTGATAGTGCTTGGAACTGCCAAACCACATGAAACTGTCATCTACGTTCAGTGATGGAATGCCAGTTTGGGAGCCAGCACACATGCGTGTGCACACACAATCTCACACACAACCACACATGCACAAATACACAAACACACCTTGGCGTCATTTGGTAGTGACTGACAGTGGAATGTGTGTAGATCATTTTGAGGATGGTGATGATGTGAGTTCCAATCAATGTCTCTCTATCTTTGCTCCCGCCCCTCATCTTCTACCTCTTTATTCCTTTTTATGAACGATGTGACCTGGTCAATGCTTCACCTTTGTTTGAACACTGATCAATGATTTCCTTAACCATCCTTTCCCTACTCACTTTATTCCAATACCTCATCATTTCAATCCGTCTCCTCCGTCCGTCAATTCACCTGTTTACTCTTCTCCTCTGTCTGCCCCTTTCAGCCCAGAAAGGTCTGCTCCACCTCAGCCCAGATGTCTACCAGGAGATGGAAGCCAGCAGAAAGCAGGGGGGCAGTGCCTCAGGACCTGGTGGTAGCAGCTCCGTCAGCTACCTGCCACCCAAAGACATGGGGCCCTGCTCTGCCCCGTTGCCACCAGGGCACCCACCTTACTATGGGGGCTCAGCTCCTTCACCCAGCCCAACAGCCACTATGGCCAGGGAACTGCTGCTGAACGGTCAATCACCCACAGCTGAAGCCTCCATGGCCATAAAGGGGAAGAGTCCGCCCATGACCTGCGGTGTCTCGGTGCAGCCTGCGCAACAGCTGGACTACTTGGCTCGCATTCAGGGCTTCCAGGTAAGGTGCAAGGTGGAGAACATGCTGCTGCTTGGAAAATATCTCAAGTGTTTTCCTTGAATTCTGTTGTAAAGGTGTTGAAATGTATTGTATTGCTGCCCCATCACATAAGGTTTTATTGTGAAGACTTACAATAGTTTCTGATTTCACCTTCATTTCAGCTGAGTAATTTAGTCCACTTCATTGTATTTGTCCTTAACAAGATCATAAGTCAAAATTGGTACAGCCCACCTATTGTACAGTCTTGTAATAAGTGCACGTACTAAGTTGACAGCACAGATGCATGCTAACACGATGCATATATTCAACCCTCATGTCACCTTCTACGCATGGAGAAGTCACACATACAGCACTTGAAGTGATTTTTCAGATGCAGTGTGTGCATAAAGAATGAGACGGGTACCCCTACAGGACAAGTGGACTTATGGGAGCTCTATAGAACTGCTTTGGACACACACTATCCGTTTTCTGTTTCTCGCTGTGGACATATTTGGCAGGGAGTGAATGTAAAGCTGGAACTAAATCTCACAGGTGCTTCTGTCATTATTGGACGGGACACGCATACAACAGTCATTCACAGACACGCTGCTCTTAACACCGGTCTGTGTGTGAGAGACAGACAAACCAGCGTCTGTCTGTTTTAATCTGTGTTGGCCAATCAGTGGTGCATGCCGTGCCACTAATACCGGTCCCTGCTCATTTAAGCTGCAGATGCTTTTTATCAGTTTGAGCGAAAACATTTTATCTTAACCTGCTGAGGGTTCCTTTGAAAGGCCTTTGTTATTGCTCTGAGCCTTCCTGTGTGTGTGTAACCTGAGAGAGCTCTGCTGCCTGGCCAAGCCCAAACACACTTGAACACACAGATACATATGGACACACACACACACACACACAGCAGGTTCTGTTTAGCACGAATAGAAGAGTTTGGTTAAGCCTTATGTATGTCATTCTCATACTTGTAGACACCATAATCCACTGCTATAAGTACTTGAACAATATTTTTGTCTCTCCATCCTTGCATGTGCTGATCTAAGTAAATATGCACACAATCAACGGTGCCTTGACATATGTGCTTCCATATATATGTGTGTGTGCGTTAAGTGCGGAATTCAGGCTGTAATTGAGACACGCAGACAATATGTGTTTCATTGAGGGGATGTTTCATATCATGTGGGTCTGTAATGAGAACCTCTGCTTGTCTACGAGGCCATGTTAGGCAGACTTTTAGGGCTTATGTGTTGGGGGGGGATTTTTTTTCGTGGGCTAAACCACCACAGATTTTGAATTGTTTTTGCCAAAATATGCACTTGCCGGCTTTTCCTCTGACCGAAGACACGTAATGTGCCGCTTTGTGGTGGGTTGGCCGCCTCTCAACCACGACAAACAACAATGAGCACTCAGATCCACTGTTAGATTTTGATGGTAATTTGATAATAATCTCTTGGTCTGATTAGTTACTTTGTTTTTCTAATTTAATTATATTATCCAAGTGAGCGGATTATAGGGACTGCCTAACACTAGATTAAGGCCTTCTAAGCAAGCACTGAGGACATTCTCATAGTGTCTGTTTCATCCATCCTGCTCAGCAAACAAAGGCCTGGGCCTACCTGCTAAGCCCTTCTTTTGATTTGATTGGAAAATAGCCTCTGGTGGAAGCTCTGACTGGATAAGCAACAGTGTTCTGTACTCACGCCAGCTTGGAGCAAGGATGCTGGCACTTGCACAAGTGTGTTTGTATGTGTGTGTATTTCCTATTAATTTGGCTGGCGTGTTGTTGGCACAGCGGGTATGCACAATGGAAGTAGGGCAGAAACAAAGGAGCGGGAGGTAATGGACAACACATGGACCAATGGTGAAGTCCAGGTTCTCTGTCTCGCTCGTCTTTGTTCCTATCTCCCTCTCTCTCTCTCTCTCTCTCTCTCTCTCTCTCTCTCTCTCTCTCTCTCCTTTATTGTTGTGCGTTTCTGATCTTTCATTGATATTGCCTTGCCCGTCATTGCTCTCCTCTACTTCCACAGGTTGAACACTGTTACTGTTTTATGTGGTTTGGAGAAGTTGAAGGTTTTGACCCCGGCATCGCAATCACCAGCTGCCCATTTATTCTGCCATCACATTACTTAATAGAGTCACCACCACTTCAGTTTATTGCTTTTTACGCCATTTTATTATGAGCTAGAGATTCTTATATAAAAGATCAAAGATTAGGGCCACGGTAGCTCACCTGGTACAGCGCGTGCCACATACCACAGCAGGGCAGGTTTGATTCCGACATGTGACTTTGCTGCATGTCCTCCCCTCACTCGGCCCTTTGCGTCCTGTCTAGCTCTCTAATGTACATATCTTAATAAGCAGGAATGCTTTATTTTCATCACAACTCAATCCATGGTTTGAAACATGGTACAACGGTTCTTATGTTCAATCCACCTCTCCACAAACACACACACACACACACATACACATTCATCTCAGATCTCCAGTTCCAGGCTGAAATTAGTTTTTATACTATTTATATGTGTATAGGCTGAACAATCACATTTTCTGCATTATTGCAATAAGCCATTTGGAACAGATTTATTTTAACCACGTAATATAGAAACCCCAAATTATATGCATTGATTTATTGATTGATTTAAACTATAAAAAAGCTCGCCCTGCCTTCCTCCTATGTTTTAAATTGTGTTTTTATATCCAATGGGGTATTGTTTCTGTGGTAAGTTTTAAAAAGAGGCATAACACAGAACATGTTATCACTATACACATCTTCGAGTTAACCACAACATTAAGTCAGCTTTTTTTTCTAACCGGCAGGTACAGTGAATGTACTCATGTTCAGTATGATTTGCAAAATACAGACATAATTGCTCATTAAATGAAGCAAATTTCCCCCTGATTTTTATATCCAGGTTTGCACTGTCAAGCAACGTTTGACATAACAAGCCACTGTTGTGTTTTGTGGATGTTCAGATGAGTGTGTAGAGTTCTGATGGAGCACAACATAACCTGAGTTACCCTGTGAACATGTAATAGAGAGGATCAAACACTGACACCCTGACACAGTATGCGGTGATGGTGTCGCCTATCAAATGTTCCTACAGAATGAGGATCAGATATTGTCTGAGCCGTCCTTCTTTGTCTGTGTTGTTTTCTTGTTGAACTGAAAATAATCACGGTTGTGAATTGCGGACTGTGGTTGTTCCAAGTTAGATATTTCCAACAGGATATTGGACAGTCATATCAATTCCCCTTTTCACAACAGACCCATTGACACTGGACCCTTTGAACACAGGTCAGCCAACAATATGAAAGCACATTAAGATTTCAATTTTAATCCAGTGGTCAATTTTGTGTCAAACCTGATGTAGATGCTGCAAATTCAGAGTGAAATCATGAATGAACATTTGTGTGCTGAGTAACAGACTTATATTATGTGATTATTATTCTTTTTTCTTTTCTTTTTTTTTTCCAAACATGTAGTCCGTCCATCGGCTTTCAACCACTGTAGGCAGTTTGCACATGAGTTTGCTCCCCACGTGTAATTCACAAGACATTTCCGCATTTTTAAATTAAGTGTTAATTTCCTGTCACATATGTTGATCACAGATCAGCAATCAGCACATTGTAAAATGACATTCCCAGGTTTGTGTGTGTGTGTGTGTGTGTGAGAATAGGCTGTACTGCATGTTATCAATCCATCAATTCTGTCCACCTGTTGAATCCATAGACAGTTCCACAACAGAGATGGTAATCATTGGGGATGTGTTATCTAACAAAGACAGACTCAACGTTGGGAAAGGGATTTGGAGAAAAGTGCGGGCAATAATTTATTATTGGATTCTGAACTTATATGTCTGTGTTGGAAATCCCATGTTAATGAAAACACTATCCTTGGCGGGTAGCTGGTTTTGATATCCACCCAGGACGGTTCCCAGGTTTTCTCTCACTTACATGTCGTTTGTTCTTCTCTCCCTCCGCTTCCTTCTTTGGCTGTGTAAGAAAACCACTTCAAACGGTGCCGACTACACCTTCTACCCTGCCTGGCAATTTCTTCTTCTCGTTTTCCCCTTTCTATTCACTGTCTCTTTCGACTCCCTTCCTGATCTCCATTGCTGCGTCTCATCTCTGTATCAACATCAAACTCTCGATGTGGTATAAGCGTTTAAAGACTAACAGTTTGTTTCCAGCGTCCTTGCCATCATCTCATTCCTCTGCCCTCTGTTTACTCAGGGATTTGCGTTAGAAAATACATTTTGTGATGGCTAATCCCACCACATTTGATTTTTGCGGCGGGGTGATGTCTTCCAGCTGTGCTGTGCGGCATATTTGTGTGAAGACCGATCTTTGAAAACAAGTTTTGTTGGTGGTATAAATCAGACTGTTAATGCTGTGCTGGCTCGGCGCACAGTCTCTCTGCTTACATGGTGGCCCTCTGTGTGCGTGCGTGCGTGTGTGTGTGCCTGCGTGTGTTTGGCAAAATAATGGCAGTGTTTTTACACCACAATCAAGCCTTTAAATCATTCATTTAAATCAGTGCCAAGATGGGATATTGCAAATATGTATATGCAGTGTGTTCTTCTTTTTTTTTTAAACTTGCCTTTGTTCTTGTATTTTGATAGGATCGATCATATTTCTTCTAATGGGTAACACTAGGCAAAGATAGCAGCTCTGTGCCAGCTCAGTCCCAGCATGGGGAGATGGAGGGTGTGTTAACCTGAATCTAAACAGTCCTCTTCATTATCTGCACACCAGACAATGTTCTCAGAAATACTGAGGCCTGCATTCTTCCACGAGTTTCGACTCCTTCTCTAAGCTGAGTGAGCGCTTTTACAAAGTACACACAGAGAACCAAATGTTTTAATGGAAATGATTGATAATGCCATAATAACATTGGCTTTTTGTGCAGATTTCTTCTGCCAAGTTTCTCTGGATATTAAGTTAAAGCTAAAACTAATATTTGGATGCAAGGTTCTGATAGTCATGTATTTTACAGTGCCTGGAATGATTTCTGTTCTTATTAAAGTGCACAACGGTTTTGCTGCAAATTAGTTTTTGGTTTTTTTCTGAAAATACAATTACGTTACATTTTGTTTTATTAATCTCACACAGTGTGATATAATCACCGTGATCGTACAGTTTGTAGGAGGCACAAGAGTAGTGGGAGTATTGGCTATAGACAGGGTGTTTCATGGATAATACAATGCATAACTCCCATTGCTCTCAGCCATTATAGACATTAATGAACGTCATAAATTGTGAGCTAATGCTGAACGTCTTATTTCTGCATTTATTTGGCAAGGTTTTTATGCTGCACAAAAAAAGGTGGAGATTCATCCTCTGTAATATGGAGACCTCAATAATGACTTATGGCATAACTTTTATCTTTGTTCTATTTAATTTCGAATTTGCTTTGTCTCATTGTCATAACACCTTTGCGTGATATTGGCGAAGCATACTCCAAGTCTTTGGAGTAGCACGTTTGTCCCCATCCAACTGCCGTTAGGAAATATGAAAGGTATATTAACATGTGCTTAAACACTCTTGACCTCTGAGGTTCCCACTCAAGTGGCTCAGTGTGGACCTCTAATTACTTCTCACTAACAATGACAGCGTTCCTCGGCTCAGAGGATTTGTTTATTTCCAGCTGGATTCAAGGCATTTCTCATATCTCACTCTCAGCATTCTGTTGGCTTAGTGTACAGTCAAGCTTAATATCAATTCCCGGTTGTTTTAAGTGTGGTTTTAACTGGAGTACCACAGTGTAAACCCACATAATTCACATTTTGTTTTCTCTGTTACCAAACAGCAGTGCAAAAACACAGTCCGAATGGACTATTTTGTAATCTGTACAGGCTGATTAATGACATGGCTGCAGGTTTTTACCTATATTTGTGCATCACTGAAACCTGTATTTCTTTCTATAGGTGTGCACAGAAATGTTTGTTCAAAATTTAAGAACATAGCGTCGGCCTGAGCATGATGTGTAATTGCTTTTCATTTTGTGCATGTTTGTTTGTTCAAATCAAGACGAGCATTTGAAGAGGAGCCAGGTTTAGAAGCCAGATGTCAGAGGTCGTTCCACATTAGTGATGCCGATCAATCGCTGGCCTTGCGTAACTCTCCCTTTCCTTTTGTCTCCAAAGGAAGTGGATTAGAGTCTGCTTTCTCACTCGAGGCCTATTTAGAATGCATGGCATTCAGATACATGCAAACATGCACTCAAAGCAGACCGGCTCGGTGGGGAAAGATGATTGTAAGAATGGACAGCCAGTCTAAGATATTTACCAGTCGTCACAACTTACGTTAAGTTATTCAGTAAGATCAGTCAACAACCTTTTTTACCTGCATGTGAATCCTCGTAGAAATCAGTGTCTGTGAATTTACATGACCTTTGAGAATTTATGGAGAAGATAGTCAGGATGGATAATGAGTAATGTAACAAAGGAATAGCTAATAATAAATATGATTGTAGGTTGCATCATATTTTAGTTTAAAAAAAATGTGCAATGGAAAAAAACAACAAATGGTATTTGTGATAGATTTTCTTGAAAATTAACATTCTGCATCCCAGGAGTTACTAAATACCATCAGTGCCCATGTTTTACATTGACGTGTAACTGCTTTTTGTTGTTTGGGTTTCTGTACCATTATCTCTGCAGAGACACACTGACTTGCTGCGTGGTACTGCACAGCCTCAGTTTTGATTAAAACTGCAGAAACGCAGACACATCTCGATGTCTGTTTGCAAAGTCTCTTAAATGAAAATGTTTCCACTTTAATCCCTGTGAACACACAAATATGCACGCACAGAGACAATGGGACAATGATGTTTCCAGCGATTAGAAATGTGATATATCCAAGTGTGTGTATGTGTGAGAGTGTGAGAGAGAGCGTCTGTTTACCCCAGCACCGACGAGGGGCCTCACCCTCGGCTGGGGTCCTGACAGCTTGCAATGGATGGAGCAAGCGGAGTGCCCGCTGATCAGACAGCATGATTACAACATACATCACAGACTTCCAAGCACAGCCCTTTATGCTGCCTAAATGAACTAACATAGGGGACAATTATACACACACACATACACACGCAAAGAACCACATCTCCCTCTTTACACAGTACAGCACATGCTCGTAACACTTACTTCCTTCCACATTGGTTGAACTGGAAGAAGCTGTATTTTCAGCCCATTCACACATTTTCACCATCCAAAATGGGCTTCTTGTTAATGATTTATTAGTGAAACCAAACAAATTATTAACACTAAAAAGCCAAGAACAACATATGCTGTGTTTGGTTAAGCAAAGACCCTCCCTGTCTTTCTTTTCTCTCTCCCCCGTCTTTCTTTCTCTTTCCTTACAGTTGAAGTCTGGAGAATTTATTAGAGATTAACTTGTCAAAGAAGGCTTTTTCCACGGCTCACTTTACTGCATCCATCATTCATACACATAACAGATAGCATTCCACACTTTATCACTGTGGGCCCATCTCCTAATCAGCAGGTGTGTGTGTGTGTATGTGTGTGCGCACGTGTTTCGTGTGTTTGCACATATCTGTGTGTTTGTGTATGTTATGATGCGTCTGTGGCTTTATGGGCAGGCTTCCATGTGTCTGGCAGGCTGGAGCCCCCACACAAACACACACTTTTCCACAGAGGATCGTAACTCATTCAGAGACACACGCACACTACTTGCTCTGGAAGCTTTCAGTCACAGATCATATACAGGCGCTTGTATCCATGTGCACGCAGCACACACATATAAAATCAACATTACGCAGAAAAAATATGTAACCAACAAATTATAGCACAGATAAAATCAAACTGTTTCAACCCAGTGAAGAAGCCAACATCCAACTTACATACAGCGTATTGTACGCATTCTGATGACAGAGCTTTCCCGGCAGCTCTCCCTAAAATTCCCTCAACAACTTACTTCTTGGTGCCAATTCTTCATCCTCGATTCACTCATGTCACTATCTAACGTCACCAATGAAAATCGAGTGAGACTGTCTTAAATAATGGCAGTAGGTCTGAGAAAATGTTCGTAGAAGATACTTTCCCTTATGTCTTTGGGTAAGGAACACTCCTTAACTTCAATTAACAAAGGTGATTATTGAATTGTTATGTACACGTTGACACGAGGAAGCTTGAATCTGATCAATTAGAATTGTTCTGTCGTGCAAGCTCCACCCAGCAGCTTCTGACATATTATATAACCTAAAACTAAAATCGTCTCCTTGGTCCTGACAATGAAATACAAGAAATCGTCCAAAAGTTCCAAAAAAAGACAACCCTATTTATAGGGTTTAAGATAGGCAGGATAAAGTCCAGTCCTCTCAATTAAATTTATCGTGTTGTTGTTTTTTTTGTGAAAGTATTAATCCACTTTGCATCACTTTTCTTTCTTTTCCTCGAAGTAGATTTTTCTATTACCTCAGCACATGTAGGAATTGTGCCAATAACAAAGGTGCCCCCAGCTCTCTTGGCATCTTGGCAAGTAGGCCAGGCAAACAGATGCACACATACAGACATGCGCTCATTTACACATGCAAACACACACATGTACATGAACTAGTGAGAAATAGGGCAGACAGGCAGGCAGCATTACCAAAGCCCTTGGATCTCAGGAGCACAGTGTCCCCAAGGAGCATCATGTCATAACAGTCCTGATTGCACACCATTTAGGAATGCCTGCAGAGTTAACCTCTCAATGATGAGAGGTCATCAATGATGTCATCACTACCCTGTCAGACCGCCCCACCACCCAAAAAAAAACAACAAAAAAAAAACAGACACACAAACTCTGCGCAGTGTGGGGAAATTGTCCACAAATGCTCTGGGTGAAATTAGACATGCAAGATTTACTCTCAAGCCAGCCACTTCCACAGACATTAGCCTGTATCACACCGAGAAGGAGAAACGCATCAACTCATCAGGCTTTTGTGCTTTGAATGCTCCGTTCATGCCCTGTTTACTTTTGTGACACGTCATTTTGCCTCCTTTTGCTCTCTTCCAGGTGCAGTACAGTGATGCACAGAGTGGTAAGGACTTTGCGACCTATCTGACCCTTTCCCCTGTGCAAATGACTTTTCATGGCACCGGGAGCACCCTCCAAGCCAGCCATGACCAGGTTGGTGTCTGTATACTCAATGCAAGTACAAGAAATTGACGTGTAGACAGCCACATGCTGTTATATCTCCACCTACCTCTTTTCACCTGTGGAGGTGAGCCTTCCCGGGCTGGTATGATACTCAGGTTGATTATTTGGAATATCTCTGATAGAGACGATACTCAACGGACTATAGTACAGTACATTCAATTTTGACAGATGATGCCGTGATAGAGGAATAGATTTGGCTTTGTGGCTCTACTAATGTATCATAGCCAGTATCTCTCGCAGCCTATGATAACAATCACTCATTGCATTTCTCTAATGAGCTCATGGCCCCCGCCCTCCACACACACACACGCACACACACGCGCACACACACACACACACACACACACATACACACAAATATCCCCTTCTCTGTACTTGGACGATCTGTACTTGACTAATGAAGGGTCTCCTAAACGTATGGCATACCGTTTTCTAAGTCTCTCTCACTTACGGCTTGTATTCAGAAGGAGGCTCTTTGTCTTGTGTAGACCAAGCAGAAAACTGGTTGCTTACATTCTATCATCTAAACATAAGACGCCTCTTTGTTCAGCAGTCTTCAAAGCTTTAATAAAAGCCTGGGCTGGCCCTGAATGGGACAGCTGACAGGGGGCTAGTGCCGCCACCGCTAACTGAGCGCCGAGCCAATATAGGCCAGGCAGGTCCATGTCCTCAGGACCTGTTGTTGCCAGGGGCACTGGGGCATGACTGACTGTTAGAAAAGGCCTTTCTTTTTCTCTTCTCAGTACAGTGAGGACCATGACCACAAAGGGAGCACCTAACAATGTGGGGTCACCCTTACCACCCCCAACCCCAACACTTGGTGAACAAAGTAGGCGTCTCACAGTTCGGTTGGGTGTTCTACTACAGTGTATGCACGTGTACGGCGGTGATGTGGGTTGCGGTTGGGGACCTGATGCTGAAGGTGTGCAGTTGCTCACGTGTAACCATGCCGCCTAGAGTTACCCGTAAGCAATTACAATTCCCTTGTTTGCCGTTTTAATCTGAAATACATAACATTCCGGTCTGATCTGTCACATCTGATTGCCACAGTCCAGTTGAAACTCACATGAGTCCTGTTGACCCTAGTGCACTCACCCACACACACAGAAAGGAAGTCGCACCATACACTTTGATCTGCGTAATAAACCCTGTAAATCTGACACAATGGAATAGGAGATTTGTAAAATAAGAGCTGATAATATTTTCCAGGAGACGGGTGGTACATACACAGCACAACCAGTAATGTGTGTTAACTGCAGTTTCATTCTATATCTATGGGAATTTCCTGCTTTGTTATCTGTGTTTTTATCAGATAGACCAGAGTCGTTGAATGTGATCAGTACTATTTGGGTGATCCCCTTTACACTTTGATGCCCATGGTGCATGAAGGAAGAGAGTGTAGGAAAAGTAGTGGAATTATGGATGAATGGCAAGTGATGTATCACTGTTGGTCAGTAAGAATACATGAATAAAACAATGACTTTAAAAAATAACCTGTCACGCTCACCTCACCTGTGTACTGTGTATGCTTCACCACATGCTCCTGGTGCACCAGGTCACAGAGTTGGCCATAGACACTGACTTCTGGAAGGTTTACGAGTGTATCAGACAAGATGTTAAACACAATTTATTGTATATAGACGACATGAGATAGGTAACCTGACAAGAAAAAGCTGCTAAAGTCAGGTGTTGGATATTAAACACTATTGACGAAGAGCAGAGGTGTGTGTTGTCAGTGTAATTTTAACAGCAACCTGCTCTTTATCAGAACGTACACATACACTGAAACGTGCACCAGTGTACTTGGTTGCAATGATCCTTGGCCTTGTGCAGACATTCCTGAAGGGCTTTTATTTGTGAGAAATATACAGCTGGTTGCTCTTTTCTGACCTCATGTGCCATCTACTCAATGCCATCTGCCCAGCACATGTGAGCCCACAGGCTGCTGTGCTACCTTAGACTCGCGTAGAGCCAAAGATGTTTGTCAAGACATCCGCTTCGGCTCACAATAATGTTTGCCTTTGGTTATGTTTTATTATGATCATAAAATAAGTTGTTCTAAAGTAAGAAAAGGCAGAAGGACAAACTCCTCGTCTGTTTCCTGGCCTAGCACAAACTATAAAAACAGTAGTCTACCTTTATTTATGATGTGTGCGATTGCAGGTGCAACCTTCCATGTCGCTGTCTGCTGAACAACTCCGGAGGTCATATCAACTCGAGCTATTGAGATCTCTCTGTTTACAAGAATAAATTAAACACTATGGCATAAAGGAAATATTAACATGCTTTTTAGACAGGGAGATTTCTGTGTTTGTTCTGCAGAGCTGAAGTAACAGCTTTGGCAGACCCTTCGTGGCGGCAGTGGGACACCAGGGGGGCCGAGACCCACTAAGCTGTGTGTGAGGTGTTGCTGGTCCAACATGAACAGTCCACAATCGAAGATGACAGGGTGACTGTTTTCCATGACCACAGTGTGCGTGTGTGTGTGTGTATGTGTTAGTCTTCGCGTGCAGTAATGTCCTCAGCTGAGACAGCCCTATCCCAGGGGCCCCATCTCCTAAATTGTCAGCTGTGGGTGTTTGGGTCCCCTGCAGGAAGAGGACATTAGAGTACGTTTAATGACATATTTGACATAATCAGGATCCGAGTGTATTTTTAGGTTTTCTTTCAGGTAATGAGGTCTCCTTTTTAGTTTTTCCCCCGTACTTTCTTTCAATGTGGATTTAACCTATGCCAACCAAATCTCACTGATATTCCTGAATTTTTGTTTGATTGAGTTTTATGAACACACTTTATTTGGTGTCATGGTACATATAATCACCCCCGTCATCCCCGGGCAAAAGCCTCTCGCAACCACGACAGTACATGACCAAAGCACCATTTGGTCACAAGGTCTTGGCCATTGCAACACACAAATAGAAAATGTCAGCTGTTATTTTGCAATATGTCAGAGCCATAAACACACACACAAAGCAACATTATCAAGTTAGCCTAAAGCCCCTGTAAATGCAAAATGTTGGAGGGCCAGTGTTTAGGGTTGCATCCATTTACGTATCCGCATTCCTACCTTCACTCATTAAAGCAGACTTGTTCTGAAGATTAAAAGTGAGGAGACGGAGAGAGACACCTGTTGTGTGGTAGCAGCGAGGCTGCGATGGGCCTGATTCACGGTGTGGTGACTGCTGGGAGGGTCTTCAGAGATCCCCTGTGGAGCGCAGGAGAACAGCGGGAGTTGGAGAATGGGTGGTGGTTCTTTGGGTCTAGTGTTTGAAGTCTTTTTCCTCGAGCCCAGACGTTACCCCAGGCTGGGCTCCTCTCAGGGGGTCCTGTTGGAGTGTTACCCAAGCAGGCCGGCAGCTGTCAAACAGCTTCTTCCGTCCAGTTTATCTGTCTTTTATGTGTCTTCTTTATGTGACAGTGTTGTGTAACCAAACACAGCACCTGGACATATCCTAAATCATTGTATTTGGAGAAAACAGGAGAATAGGACCTAATCTCTGTTTACGTTGCCTGGTTATGTGTGTAAGTGTTCGTGTGTTCAGCTATGTCTGACCAAATTTTTTCACTTAATGTCAACCTCCTACACAGTACACATTGTGTCTGCAATTACGGTACGGAGCAGTTTATACCTTCTAATCATCATTAAGCATAAAACCATTTGCCATTTATCTTGCTCCCTGAATTAGTTTCTATACTTTATACTTTATAACTTCATATCTATCTGTAATTTGTACAGTTAACATTTTAAGATCACGGTTTGCAGCAGGAGGCACGTGGTTGTGCAGCATTCATTCCTCTCATATTAGACAGAACCAGACACCAAACTCACCTCCCCACCACTCCCCACTATCAGACCAAGCCAACCCCCATAGCACCCGCACCCAGACCCACAGTATTCCCACTGTGGAGAGAAGACAAAGTGAAGCGTCCACGGAGCGATCCATCACTGCCGCCTGTCTCCCCTTATGCCCTCTTCAGGAAACACCTTTCAGACCAGGAGATTAGAGTGTGACGGCAGAGCAGAGGAGCAGTGAAAGAATGATGGAGGAGAAAAAAAAGATTCAGCAAAGTAGAGAGACAAAAACGGAGCAGTAGAGAAGAGGAACTAGTGAGAGAAATTGATCGTGTGGAGATACAGGAGATTGATGAAGACAGGCGGGAAAGAAGAGAGAGAGAAAATAGGATATAGAAGCGACCATGCTTTTCTTCTTTGCACTCCAGAGGAAGCAGTGACCAGTGGGGAGAGAATAAACATGAACTTGCCCATTGGGGGAACTGTTGATAGCTTCAAGTGGCCCCTTGGAACATTAGCATGTCTATTAAGGGCTGACATGGTGTGGAACTGAATACACACACACGCTTCAGTTAAAGTGACCCTGTTGTACTTTAAAACACATTTTTAAGAATAGAATAGTACAAACTTTTTGTATTTTTTACTTTTTTTAATTTATACACCCAAATCTGTTAAAACTCCATAGCAACACTGTTAAGTGTTGCAGATATTACAGTGTGTTGTTGTCTATCACTGCATCATTTGTTAGGCCTGCCTTAACACCAGGGCTGCAACTCGCCTTCACTTTCACTATCAGTCAACCTTTCAGTTTTTGTTTGAATTACCAGATCAGATGCTTATTCGAATGAGTCACCTCACCAGCAAACCACCATGTCAGAGAAAAAGTATTGCTGCTTGTATGTACAGGTTAGTAAAATGGTGAAGTTTGTAGAATTAGGTTAGTGTTAAAAGTCAAATGTTTGATTGAAAGAAAATAACATATTAAACTATTTCTTAGTGAACTGACTTTCTAAAGATTTCAGTTAATTTGCAATTCTCTGCACATAATTCAGTCATCTCACTTACCACCAGGGGGCACTTCTAGTTCCACCAATGGCACACGAACTGCAGTTTGAGAATCACTGACTTAAACAATCAATTCATTGACGAATTGAGTCTATGGACTAATCTTTACTTTTAAGAGTATTTACACATGTGTCGCGTTTCATGAGCTCTATAAATCAGTGCATTCTATGCAGTCTACAGTCTCTATGGTTTTGCCATAAAACCAAGTAGTCCATTTATGGAAGATAATAAAGCAGGCCCCTCTCAGAAACAGTATGTGCCCACAGGTTCTTGCTATCCAGATAACTGACTTCTATTCAGCCAGGCCCTTATGAAAACAAAAATGAATCACATGCTTCTATGCTTTCAGACTGTTGGAAATTTTACACATCTCTGACAGCTATAAAGTGTCAAGTTACTTTCTAGCACACACTGTTACAAACACATGCCAACATTCAAATATATTGTGAACATGAGTGCAGTTTCACTCACAGATAGTATTACCCAACTTGCCAGGTTAGATTAAATTCAATAGCCTGTATTTTTTTGGGATGGCTGAGATGTGGTAAATGTAGAGTCATGATGTTCTGCTTTTTTTAATTTATTTATATATTTTATTCTCTTATCCTATATTCTTGTCGTATTTGTGTAGGTTTTGTTTTATATTAATTAATCTATATGCAGTTTTTTTCTGTTAGTTTTCTACCTGGCAGACCAGCATGACTGCTTTAAGGCAACCAAAGGTGTTAGATTCATTATCACCTCCATGCTAAAAGGAGCAAGATGTTTTGCCAGTGGCCTCGCAAGGTTCGATGCTGTGTAAGCTCAGTGTGTGATTTTCTTCAGGTAACCCACGGTGTCGAGTTTGACGTGGGTGAAGATTTACAAAAACCAATCACACGTCTCTTCACTCGTCATTCCCGTGGGAGGCATAAACTAGCCAGGCAGCTAATCTGCTACCTAGTGCTCTTTGTAGCATCTTTGGCTCATTAACTTAATGTCATTTGATACTGAGTGATAGTTGCCTTGCTGAAAAGGTCCCTCAGATAAGAGCAGGCACTTTATCTTTTCCCCTGCTTTGCCATCTCCCAGTGACAACATGTGAGATTTGTCACCTGTGGAGAAAACTGCTTCTAATCGCACATGACAGTTAAGATTTAATTGCAGAAAGGTGTACCCATTTTCTTTGTTTCTTAATCGGCACACATAGGTTAAATTTTAGCAACTTTCATTTTGGCCTTATATAAAATCTAGAGCGCAGCAAATAAAGGGCAAGAAAGTCTTATGACATGTCCAACCTTTGCTTCAAGATATGAAAGTGTGTGTGCTGTGATGAATGTTCTATTTTGTGAGACCATTATGAGGCAAATACTTGATTTTACACACAGTTGCTATGGTATTATGAATAAAGCTGCCCAGTCTCTGTTCCATTGCTCACTAAGCCACCATTTTAGGACAACGTGTACATATACAGAACCACTAAGCAACACTGACATTCAATATGTGCATGTTAAAATCTTTGATTATACTTTTGATTGAAGCAGTAAATAGTCGTTGGGTTTTTTTCTAACATTGTTCAAACACTTATCGGAATGAGATTGGCACTGGTTTATGTTGGAATACTCAAGTAACAGACAAAGATTATGCAATTTTATAACCATTTACACAAGCGTGTAAACAATCCATTGTCTGGTAATCGGCGTAAGCAATCTCAGCGTGCATTTCCTCACTTGGAGTGGCTTCCCTCGTAAACCGATTAAGCAACAAGTCACGTATATTCAGCCAACAGAATCCTATTAATTCCAACCACATAAATGCCCTACTTCACATTTCTGCCTTAATCACAGTACAGACAACCTGAGAGAGACCTGGCTGTGCCTGTAAATATATTTGTTGTCAGTCTTGTGATATTCTGGAAGCGTTACACAATATAGTGTTTCTCTTGTGCAAAATTACCATTGGAGTATCCAAGGGAAATCACTGGATTTCAAATAGCCATTTAACTTGATATGTGACGTACGTCTTGTGGTTCAGATCTTCTAAGTATTAATCATCTGAGAACCCTCCAACAGAAATTCAGACAGTGACAGTAATTGGGCATACACGTTTACCTCAAAGGCATAAGTGACTGCACAAACACATACACAATGAAAGATAGTTTGTTGTAATTATTGTCTTTTTTGTCGATGTCGAGTTAACGAAATTTGATCTCCCAAAAGCTTAGTTGTTAGATTTGTTTTTGGATTTCTCTGATATGCAATATGGTTAAAGTATGGTTTTCCAGAATTATACTATCACTCAGATGTCCTTGACAAATCCGCAAGCAAACAAGAGACAGCTCCTCCTTCCTAACCTGTGCCCCTCGATACAAAATTTCGACATGAATCTTCCCCCTTAACTACATCCATGAGGCAAAAAAATGAGGAAACTCCTTTCTGTCCACAGTCATGAATCAAATTGCACATTACACTGGTCTGTTCCAGGCTTAAGCCTCTGTTAGATAAGCGCTTCTCTCAGTAATTGTGCTTTTTATATTATATTGGTGCTAATCATCATGGAATTTTGTCAAAAAGATTCTATAAAGATCAATGTTACGTTAGTCTGTTCAACACAAAGCAGCCCCACTTTGAATGGGTTGGGGTTGTTAACATCCCATGTTAGTATCGGTGCTCTGTGGCTGCGCACAGAGTTATGGGGATGAGCGTAGCGACTGGGGAATGTTTTTCTGTCTGTCTGAGCCCCCCCCTCCCCAGCCACCTTCCTCTCATCTGGATGTTAACGCATTCTCAGGCCTCCAACACCAGACATTTTGAAACACCCAAAACAACAGCCACATCGGGGGTTAACATCAGTTACGACTTAGGTGTCACACACTCCTGCGGTTTAAGTAAACACTGTGGGTGTGTGTCTGCCTGCCTCATAGCAGTATCTTCATGATCTCTGTAAATAAAGTTCCAACTGACACCTTGTGTTCTGTTTTGGATGCAAATTCAGCCCCACCTTTTGAATTTAGAGGAGATAAGCAATGATTAAGCAAACCTAACTACCTAAATGTGTGAGGAGGAAAGTGGTGAGGGAAACAGGAGATGTGTGGCATTTTTTTCAAAGGGAGATTAACTCTCATTTTGCATGTCTTAGCTGTTGAGGCAACAACCGGTCCTGCTCACGTCTGTTGCATATGGCAGCTCTCACAGGCTTTCAGACAAGCAGTGATTGAACCTTGAATTTTATCCAATGACACGGGAACACATAACACCCATGATTAAAGCATTATTCCCATTACTCTAAATTGGAAGTGCTGGGGTAGTTGATGTATTATTGCAAACTCTTACTTAGATCTTTGTATGTGTGTGTCACTTAAGGCTTCAGTTAATCTCTCCTGATGTTTTCTGTGTCGTTTGTCATATTTCAGATAGATTTGCGTCCATAGAAATCGTTGCTTGGCTCTCCCATTACATGCCTTCAGATGGCCTTTATCTGCCACTGGTTTTGCTTAGGTGCTGTCCTCAATCAATTAATAATGTGGAGGAAAACGTTAGGTGCAACAACAAAACCTGTAGTCAGGAAAACATCAACCTTAAATCCACATGTAACTCATCTGGCTTTGTCACGAGTGCACAAGAGGAAACCGCAGAATGTCATTATCTCGACAATCACTTATCCCTCTCAAGAACACATGCCACAATTTACCATGAAGGACGGGAAATTATGTTTTGATTGCAGTGCCATAGATGGACGGTAATACGCGTGTGCACGAGAGAAAATTGTTTTTATCTTGACCTCGCGTGCACACACAAACACACATAGTTTAAGGAGCGTTGCTGTAATGACTTTCCCAAAATGTTTTGATTTATTGTCAATGGTTTCAAGTGAGAAGTCTAATGCAGCATAGTTACTAAATAAACATTTGTTGTAGAGGCCCCGTTGTCCTGTGGGACATGTTCTCTATTCCTAATTTCTCTCTACGTCTTTCTAACTCAAATTTGTTCTCTCTCAGTCTCTGTTCCTCTGTCCGTCTTTGTCTCACACACCCCTGCACACATCTCCCTTGTGCCCAGTGAGTAAACGTGGAACCGTGTGAGCCTTCAGGAGGACTTTGAAATGAGACATGGCTGGGACATCAGAGGACTCTGCCACTCTCAATGAAGCCTGCCTGATTTATAAGAGAGCAGGGAGCGGGGGGGTTGTTTCCAGAGGCACACAAGGCCACGAGGTCCTCCATTAGTACCCTGACCCCCTGTTTCATGGGACCAACCACTGCATAAGTGAAGAATGGAGGGATGGATGGATGGTGGACATGGGGGGCTAGTGTGTGAGGGCGTCTTTCTTTTTACCTAAGAAAGTCTGCTATTTACATTTTCACCACTGGGACGGCAACATAAATGAGAAACCCTAGCTCAGTCATTTGTCAGTGGCCTGTGGAGTCTTGACTTAAATGTTTGCTGGTTGTACCTGATCCCTTGCTCAGGCCTGCTCCCGCTCCCGTTTTTACGATTCTCCTCACAGTTTTACTGTCCGCAATCTAATTAGCTGTGTCTTAAGCATGTGTTAAAACACAGTACTTTCCTGGTGTTTACTGTCTGTTTGCCATGCTGTAAAAATGTGTGAGGTGGCTTGTAAAAACCTGGCCACAGAGGATTAAGTACTCCATCCCCTTTTGTGGATAAAAATCACAGCATCACCTACAAATAATGGTTTACTGCCGCTGTAGTGGAAACGGAGGAAAACTGTGATGTCCTTTTCCTCAACGGTGAGGCTGACATTACTTGCATTTGTATCCATATTCTTAAATTTACTCATCTAGTCGTGGATGTCTGATTATTGTTCTTTATGTGATTGACTCAAATGTCCAGGTTTGGTAACAATGACATCCTCGTGGCACAAGAGGCCCACCACCCCCGAGTCTGTCTGTTTGCTCATACACTCAGCTCTTCTGTCTGGCCTTCGCTCATTCCATTGTTTGCTGGGCTGAATCCTTAAGATGGCTTTTCCTTGATGGAGATTGTTTATGAGCACATTTTGACCGACACGCTTTAAACATAAAAGGCAATAGCATTATGCCCATAGTCTAAAGAGACATGTGTTTTCAGTGTGCAGTGCCTTGCATTTTCCCCATTGCATCCATCTTTGGCTTGTTAGTATGGCCCCTGGACATGTTCTACACTGCAAAGCCTGCCTCTTGATATAAGCATCCTGGAATTTATTGTTTTTAGTAAACATGCCTTACACGTAATCTGTCTCTGCCTTACACACTGCCAGTTGCCATAGGAACATAGTAGGGTTTTCATAACACCTCAGGGGCTCCCTTAAGCATGAGGGGTCTCAATCGACCCCTGTCACAGTTAGTTGCAGGCCCACTTTATATTTCTAAGAATTTTGTTACGAGATGGAACATCCAACCATGTATTACAGGCCCAGCGAGCATTGTGGGTAATGAGAAACAGTCACAGCTGTCATCGGGCTCCGTACCAAATTACAAAACACCACAACAGGTTCTAAACGCATGTCATTTCTACGTCTGAGGTGATAAAAAATGAACGGGGAAAGGAGCTTTGGGAGCTACAAGAAGGAGGAGACAGAAGGAAGATGGTGTAAAACGCTGTCTGACTGCGTGTCCTCTCTTGTTACCGGATGTCCTTGTCCACCAGACATCCACTCTCTTATACACACTTACTGCTGTCTCTGACAGGAAAATATAAAGGGCTGGTGATGTAGAGTTAGAGGATTATTGTATGCAGCTGGCGGCTGTCACAGTAAGATACTTAGCCCCTCTCCCCTCACCCCTTACATTAACCCCTTAGTATACTACACTCTCAGGATCCTCGTTATTTGCTGTCGGTACCCATGTTGGTCTTTAATCTGGGAAACTGTTCTCTTCAGTATAATTCATAGGGAACAGCTGCTTAGATATAATAGTTTTAGCCGTTCTGTAGTGATGTCGAAGCTCTCACTCACTGGACCCTTCCCCTTGGTTCGGACCATTTGAATATACAAAGTATTTTGGCTTGTGTAACTCGCAATGAACACATAATTGTTTTGTACATTTAATGCCCATTGACATATTGTATAGGCTAATATTCACACTAGACAGTGATATAATGCAAAAACTGCAGCCATCACATTTGCATCCCCACCCAACCACCGCTTATTCCACTGCCTACCTTAGCAACCAGTGTTATTTTAAGGTTCAAGGAAATCTTGTTTGGCATTGAAATGGACAGAGAAAGTGGGATGGGAAAGCAGCTTGTCTCGCACTGACACAAAGAATACAGTGGAAAGGAAAGTGACTAGGAAGCATTGAAGGGCACAGAAGGGAGAAGTGGGACACCCTCGGGAGCGATCGCTATCTCTCCACTGATAAAATGGCGAGTGCCTGAAGGCTGGCTTTTCTTCCCATGACTTTCCATACCTCCCCTGGGGCAGTTTGAGTCAAATTGTTCAGGATTGTATTAGCTTCTCCCTCTGGAACGGAAAGGTGGATCCCTGCAGGTGGAGATGAGGCAATGTAACAGTGCTCTGGCATCACAAGGGAACCTGATG
Organism: Brotula barbata; assembly: GCA_900303265.1. NCBI lineage: Eukaryota > Metazoa > Chordata > Actinopteri > Ophidiiformes > Ophidiidae > Brotula > Brotula barbata. The sequence goes on along the minus strand of OMNV01004863.1, from coordinate 8,586 downwards.
AAGATAGATGTAACAATGCAGCACAATCAGAGGGTGTTTCCTCAGTCTCCCAGCTCAGGAAATGAATCTTTATGTGAGACACTTGATGATCCTTGTGATTTACACAAATTATGTGTGAAGCATCTGGTCTCACTTGGATGATAACAGACATTGTAATACCAAGAATTTTCTGTATTTTCAGAGCATAAATAGAAACTGATATCATTTTGGTTTGTTACATGTGTCTGATTGGCAAAGTCCATCACAGAGTCATCACGGGAGTTGTGATGGTATGTGATGGGCCTTTGTGACCGTTCCAGCTTTCAGTGGTAATGTCACTGAGTCACTGGCCTGGAGGCCGTCTTTGTCCTATTGCCCAATATCTTACAGGCAACAGTCACGTCACAGATCCATTCGTCGTTGCCTGTAATTAATTTCATCACCGAATCACCACAAACCTTAAAATAACCAAGATAAGGCACAAATTGATGTGACTTCCCCTTGCATAGTTTCTACTGGGTGGCAGCTTCCTTTGTCCAGAAAGTGGTCATAGTTTCCATTGTTAGTGAAAGAAAATGTGTCATGCTTTCTCTAAGCAAGAAAGTGTCATTTTTCAGTGCTGAGTCAGTTGTAGCCAACATTGCTGTGCTTAGAAAGTGCAGCATATACATATACAGCTGCAAACAATATGCCAAATTGGTGTCCTATCGTTGAGTAAATAAAATGTAATTAGTTCCAGGTTTAATTTCTGTGATCCTGTTACCGTGATAGGTTATCTGAAAATTACTATGTGCTTTGGTTGAGTTACTGTTTCCTTAGAGGCTCACTATCATAGCACGTGTTATCATAGGAGCTGGCTTTGGGTGTATCTGCTTTTGCTCTGAGATGCTTTGCTGACAAGGCAAGTGTGGTATGCTGAGGTGCTTCTGCCCCTCGCCCTTTGCCCATATGTTTTGTGTTACGCCCTAGGAGGTGCCATGCTCAGCAGCTCAGCGATGGGAGGGGATAAAGCAGGCCTCTCCGGCCCAAATGACGCATGACATGGCGCTGCGCCCCGGGCCCTTATTTATGGCTTCCCATGTCAACGAATGCTTGCTCCCCTGGGGAGCCCCACGGCCGTTACCCGCTAACTTAGCTCAGCCAGCTTTCAGTGCGCATCTCAGACTTTTGTAACGCACACCGAGACACACACTCACACACACACCATCCGCCCTCAGGAATTCCAATCACTTTACTGGGGCTGCATGCATGCTAACTTGAGAATTATGCATAAATCTAAATGACAGACAAAGACATCCGCATTGGATGACCTAACATTTCATACTACCGAAGTTTGTTCAGCAGTCAAAGTTGACACTTACGTAATTATTTATGGATTTTAAAAAATTTGCCTCTTGTTATGTGGTTAAGCCCTTTGAGACACTACGTGCAATATGAGGCTATACAAATAAACTTGACTTGACTTGAAGTTGCTTCTCTGTTGCACAAGAACTGGAGTGGCACACATGAAGTGCTACTTCAGGGAAATCATGTCAGGCTACAGTTAGGCCTCCGCCAGGCCAACACTGTGTCTTTTATCAGTGTCTCTGATGTGGAAGAGGATGTGAAATATGGAGAGAGAGTGAGGAAGAGATTTGGTAAGCAGATCCGAATACATTTTTTCTGTAGTTATTCAAGAATCCATGTACATATCACACCGCATTAGCAAAAAGGCGCATGCACACACAGGTGTTCCCCCTGAGTTATCCGGGAATGTGCCAGTGATCCCTCTCCAAGGTTTTGATGTGGGTAAGAAGGAAAAGAGAAGAATTTAGAAGCAAAGAATGCCAAGGGGTGAGAAGAAAGTAGAGAGTAGATGACAAAAAGAAAGAAGTGTAAAATGAAAAGATAAAGTAAAAAAGAATTAGAGGAAGATCAGAGAACGTGTGACGTGATGGCGTGGTAGTGACAAGAGGGTTAACACAGGACACATCTGAATGAAGGATGAAGGGCACACATCGGCTGGGATTTTCTCTTCCCTGGCATCTCGTATTTCTTTGTGCTTTGAGGAATGAGCGCAACAGAGGGAGGACCATCAGGGTTTTATGTGGCCTTTTGAAAAGAGAACAAACCCTCTGCATAACAATATGACCAGCTTCAGACCATTCCTGACAACAGGGTGCTCTTTTTTTTCAGACTTCCCAGGTCCTGTCTGCTGCCTATAAAACTCACTGTTTGAAATCTGCTCTGTTCATTGTTTAGTCTAGCGGACGTCCCTTAGATCATCTTCATCAGCAGTCATCCTGCCTCCCCTTCATCTCCTGTGTCCTCCCGCTCAGCAGCAGTTCCTTGGCATCAGAAGCGTCCACCTGACAATAATCGGATTCTCTCTAATGTAGTTACAACCTGACAGCGAGTGTGTTATTGCAGCATAAGAACGTGAATGGCAATTGTACCAAACAAAAGTAAGCTGTTTGGGTTTCGGTTCAACTACCCCGGCATCGTCTCCAGTTATAAGAAGAAACCATTCAGCAAGTGGTTGTGAAAGTATCCTGTGGCTTGTCTGTGTATATGAGTATATCTGTGCATGTGTGTGCAAACAAATGCGCACGTGCATGCATTTGAGTGCACCTGCAGTGCGGCCCACAGCCCTGTGTGTTAAACGCCGGTTTCTAGTCTTGCCAAAGACCACAAGAAAAATCTGACTGTGCTCTCGGGATGTAATTGTGGAGGAAACTGAGCGTTCACTCTCTCATAGCTCTTCCCTTGTATGATCTGGATGTCCAAACTCAAAGAAAGACAAGGACACGGGATCAAAGGCGAGATGGGAGCCTGCTGCTGATGGTCTTGGCTAGGCTTTAAGATTAGGGAAGGATTGGGTTAGTCCAGCTGGACTATACAGAGCCAGAGAAAACCCTGGGAATGTGGACCTGCCTACTAAAGGGGAAAACACTGTGACTGAGACTCTGAGACTGGGTCACTGGGTTAAACCTGAGGCTGATGTCTGTGCTTTCATCTGGTCTCCAGCGGTGCAGAGGCTGGACTGAGTTCTGATAAAGCCACGAGTACAGGCAAACTTGACTAACATCATCCTTTCTTCTTCTCTGGATCGTCCAAGATTAACAGTGTGTGTGTACGTGTGTGTGAGAGAGAGAGAGAGAGAGAGAGCGCGCACGCAAGTGTGTGAGACTGAGTAATGTGCTGGTGGTCTTCACCTCATTAAGACCTCCCTGGTGTCTTTGATGGCCACTAAGGGCCAGAGGGATAAGTGATGGAGATGGAACTATTGAGGGCTCCTGTTTTCTCTGTCTAGTTTCCTTTCCCACCAAACATTTATTTGCCTCTGTTTTCTGCTCTTTTTCCATCTTAGCCTCTCCTGTCACTCCCACCATAATTTTTACACCTTTTCACCTCTGCCAACTCCCACTAACATGTCTTTGTTGTCTTTCTGGATCTCGGTAGTCAAGCAGCGAGTGCTGACACAAGGGTCTGATTTGTCAGGGTCGATGTGATCCGACGATCCATCAGGCCCATCAGGCCGATGCCGGAGACTCCCGGGAGACTGGGCCTTTGTTTGGTTAAGCCGCTGAAGGAAGCGTAGACTCTGTCAGGAAAGCCATTAAGAACTCAGCATGCCCAGAAAAATGAGCCGCCCATGTCACTCCACATCAGGAGCTCGGACACAGTCGCAGATCCTCCTCAGACCCCATGACAGTGGACCGCTGTTTGTCCAAGCCTTTGAACTAGGGACAGCTGGATGGGTAAACGAATGAGTCGATGCGTGAAGTGACATTTTAGGATGTTGTATGCTTGTGGGAAGCTCCAGGCTGGGGGATCGTGCTTTTTATCTGAAGTTTTCATCGGCAAGCATCCCTCAGACTTCCGTTTTGTCTTTTAAAGCTGCATTTGCTGGAAACTCAGCGAAACGCCCCCTCTTTTCCGATTATCTCTAGCTCACAGCAGTTCCAGCTTAATCTCTCTGCGTGTGTCGGTCTGCTTTCCTATGACAAAGACAGAACGCCTCCATCTTGTGTGTCACGGCCTCAGACTAAACATACTCCTCTGATGCATCAGCGCAGTCACTGCCTCTAGTGATGGCCAACTTATCTCATTAGAAAAATAATGATTTCCCTGCATGCCGTTCCCACAGATAGGCCCAGTATTTGTCTTAGGGCCTGTGTCGTTCATGGAGCTGCAGGGCCCGCGGATTGTCCGCCTCCACCCTTATGCCTGCCTGTCGTATATCAGCAGCACTGCCACCGTCAAGCCTCTGATTTATGGCTGTTTATCTCCAGTCATCCCCCCTCCAACAGATGGGCTTTGGCTATTTACACAGGGAGAGAAAGATCCCCAACCAATTGAATAAATACAACCAAGCAGTGATCGTAGGGAACTTGGATCTGATTGCCATTTATTGTAATTAAGCGAAAATGGCCGATTGACTGAAGGTCTTTTGTCGTTTATCAGGTGTCACGTTGATCAGGTGTCCTGGGATCATCTGTCTGTCTCGTGTTTGTGCTTATCTTAATGAAGCTTTCCGCTGCAGAATACATGGGCAGTCATGGTCATTGTTAGATGCCATGATTGTACTACCCACATATGGATCAGATATAAATATAACATTAAAAGTCAGCTGTTATGATGTATTTTTATTAACAGTGACATTGTGGAAACATTCCTTGAGCTGTCACGTTCTACAGGGTTGTCACGTTAAATCTCTTAAATCCTCCCTGCAAGTGTATTCAAGCTCTAAATCTCACTGCTTGTCAGATCTTAAGCAAAAATAACATTACACCATAAATTTTCTGTTGCAGACTAACAAGGGCTTCAAGTGATTTCTGAGCCTCGGGAGAGAGGCCTTAAGTAATGGCCGGCAATATACTTCTTTTTTTTTAACAGTGCCTTATACTACCATATTGCAGAATTTCCAGTACCTGTAAGCTCAGTTTTTTTTTTCCTCTCCTTTTGATGGATACAAACCAGACCGTGACCCTTGCACCTGTCTGTCATAAATTAGGACTCCTGGTTTACGTTAGTTGAAATCTGAAATTGACCGCACTTTGAAAATTATTGCGGACACAAGAGCACTGATAATAATTTTTAACATCCTCTCCTGCATCTTACATTACATAGAGATGCGGTAATGTGTGCTAAGATGAATACTTTCATGGGGTTTAAGTTGGCCTAACATTTTCTCTCACAACCCACCAAGGCATCTTAATGTCGGTATCAGAAACGGCACCCTGATCAACGACTCATGAGGGGAATGGTCAGTTTGCCATAGCTGGTAAAACTAACAGGAATTTTATGAATTAACGGTGTGCTTAACTCATCCGTCCACACATCACATGTCACTCATCCACTCAGCACACCCGCTGAAGCCTTATCTCGAATCTAATTGAGCAGTGATGGAGTTTAAAGGACCCATCTTAGTTGTGACCACTCTAGTCCGTGTGTAAAGTAATTTACTGGGATGTGATCTAAAGAATTCTTTTTAAATATTAGTAACCTTTGTTGTGTGTTCCAAACCGAAGTCCAGATGTATGAAAATTTGTGTCCTTGTAGAATTATTATAGCAATTCACCGATTAACCCTGTGATATGCAAAACTGATGATCCATCCTGAGGAGTGTGTCAATGGCTTCATTTTAAACACCAATATTCACATAAATATACATAATTAATCGAGCAGCACTTTGTTTGGTGTCCATTTTTACTTGTTCGCACTTTGGAAAAACAAATGAGAGTATTTTATAGCCCGAATATCTTGGTGGATTTGAGTGCACACTAAATCAGCACTCGATACTCTGACCTGAATCAGACTTTTCTGTTCAAATGCTGTTTAATTTAATGTGGCTATTAACTGTAACTGGTCTTGTTTGTCTTATTGCTCAAGATATTGAAGGAGAAGCTTTAAGTGGGGGATATTTCTCCCCCAGCATGCATATAAATATTTTAGAGCACAACTCCAAGTGTCTACATCGTTTGAAACGCTTGCATCACTGTTTACTAATAGGAAAGACTTGTAGCGGTCAGGGCTTGGTCACGCCATTTTCACTCATACACACACAGTTACACATGCACAGTCCAACTTGTTCTTCCCCTTTCTTGCCTTTGGTGCTTGGTATGGATGGAGGAGAGGTACGAGCTGGAGATGTTTAGTGTGTTCCAATATGGACAGCCAGACCCAGTGGTGTCAGCTCAACTGGGAGATATATGCCCTAGATATCCCCTCCTCTCCAACCCAGCCTACACTGAACGAGAGAGAGAGAGAGAGAGCACATCTGGAGCTAATCTTTAGGATTGAGGAAGGATCCTTGTCAGCATTGGACCTGTAGCCTGGTTAAGATCAGATCAGAACGGCCCCTGCCCAGCTCATCCTGGTACACTTGAACCCTGTCAGACACGCAGGAGTCGTTTCGTGTGGTACGGTTGAGCTCTGCGGTCGACCAACAAGCACTTAACCAGTACAGGAGTAGATCTGTGCTTTGAAGTCACAGTCCCGTGGTGCCAGTCCGCAAACATTAAGAGAAACATTTTGGCTGAGCTATGTTAAGATTCGCACTAGTTTACACCACTGCCCTTGACGTCCACACACGCTGCACGCAGCACATCACTGCTGTGGACTGATTGATTCAGACCATGTAAACAGCTCAATCATATTCTGTCTTTTAATCGCACTATGGAGAAATATTCTGAGTATTGAGTGCATGTAAACGTGCTGAT
>OMNV01004862.1:2452-19896 GCA_900303265.1 Brotula barbata | reverse complement strand
ACCTGTAATCATCTTTTCAAATAAAGAACAATTTCACATAAATAGTTAAAAACTGTCTCTCTCAGTTCTCTGGGTGGGTTAGAATGAGCTTTGACACCCAACCCGCACCGCCCGAGTCTCAGTTGGTTCCCAGTTGTTTTGTGATCTGTTGACATTGATGACGAGCTGAACAGTAAACCTCTCTTAACACTCTGTCACTCTCTCTCTCTGTTCCTCTCAGTCTGGTGGGGGCAGTCCTCAGTTTCAGCGTCCTGCTGAGTTATCAGACGATGAGGTGGGTGAATTGTTCCAGCGTCTGGCTGAGGTTCAGCAGGAGAAATGGATGCTGGAAGAGAAGGTGAGGTCATGTCTAATTTTCAATATGCTGTCTGTTCTCTCAACTGCCAAACCTTACAAACTGCACCAGGATTAATGATTGTTTGGTGGCGAGCACTGTTGCCTCACAGCTAGAAGATTCCGGGTTCAAATTCAGGTCAGACCATCATGGTAGTCTGTGTGGAGTTAGTGCATTCTCCCCTTGTCTCTATGGTTTCCCCTCTGACACGTTGTCCCCCTTCACCACCTCCAAATACATGAGTTAGGTGAGTTCCATACCTCTCCCTTTTATCCATGTCAGGCTTGGGGTGGGGCTGGAGGTTTCCCAGCAGTCATTGGGCGAAAAGCAGTGTAAACCCTGGACATGTGGCCTATCTATTGCAGGGAGAACATATAGAGACAGACAACTCAGTCACACATCCATTCACACATATGGTCAATTCAGATACTCCAAATACCTAGGCTGCATGTCTTTGAAGAACTTACCTGTCCACACAGAAAGAATCACTGTCCACCCAGGATGTAAACCCACAACCTTCTTGCTGTGAGGCAACAGTGCTAACCATCAAGCCTAGTTTAGGTGAATTGGAATGTGAACAGTTTGTATTAACGTGCTAGACAATGATATGGTGTTACCGTGGAGCACAGTTCATAAAGGCGACAGTTGAGGGGTACGAGTTCTACTTGAACCTGCTGGTTCCTGCGCTGAGACTCATGTAGCGCCTCCCAGATGGGAGAAGGGCAAACAGTTAGTGGTTGTGGTGGGAGGAGTCCTCGGCTATTCTCTGTGCCTTTCTCAGATGTTGTTTTTGCTGGATAGTCTCTTTGGCCAGTAGTGGTGTACCGGTACTATGTTTTGGTGGTTTTTAACACACTCTTGGGTGCTTTCCGGTCAGAGGCAGAGACTGTGATGCAGTTGGTGAGGATGCTTCCTATGGTGTAGAATTAAGGGTCAGATTGGCTGAAATGCTTCTCAATTCATGTGTGGCTCTGTTTGGCCCTCTTGATGCCTTCCTTTCAGGTAAGCCTTGGCTGAACCCTAGGCCTGTGCATGACCTGATTTAAAAACAGTGTTGCATATCTTCAACAGTAGACGGACCTTGCTGTTCACTGCTTTGAAGGTGGTAATACGTCAGTTTTTTTTTTGTCTTAATGTTATCCGAACAGAGTATGTGTAGGAATCAATGTTTATGTGGGAGTCAAATGTGGCCTGTATGGCAACATACTCCAGTCTAATTGTTGAAAACGGCGCTGCAGTTCAGAATCTGCTCCCCTCAGGCTAAACCTTGTTCTAGCAGAAGGTTTCATTCGTTTGATGAATGGACTGTACTTGGGGAACAGGAACAAAGAGAGGTGATCAGATAGTCCTAGAGGGGAGAGCGGGACAGCTTTGTAGGCTTCATCTATGTTAGTGTTAACAAGATTTAATGTCCTGTGTGACAGGAGACGTGGTGGTGGAGTTTTGGGAGAACAGTCTTTAGGCAGGAATGATTGAAATACTCAATATCCTGCAATATTAAAGACTTCCTCTGGGTATGTAGCCTGTTTTTTTGCTAATTGCAAATGCAGGTCTTTCATTTCTAGCTCAGCATTAACATCTGAGGGATATATGCTGCAGTCACAACAGTTGAAATTAATAGGCTGTGCCTTTCATGATAAAGCAGAAATGCCAAAAAAAAAAAATCTTAAAAACAAAGAACCTCCATGTAGCCTACATATGTTATTATGATTAACATTTTAGTCAAATTTGGTCATTTGATGTTAGCAGAATGATTAAATATAGACTATATTCAAACATTTAAATAATATACTCAGCTGATTGAAACTTAAAATTTAAATTAATTATACTAATTGTATTGAAAAAAATATATAACTCAAGTCTGAAATATAAGAAACTTTTTATGTATCTGTGAAAGGTAGACAGTATACAGGTTATAGACTTACTTATATTGTTATTTCCCCTAGAGATTCCCTAAGAGCTCTAAATATCACCAGAGGTCTTGTAGAAATCATTGTGAAGGACATGCAATCTCTCTCTGTGGTTGAGGGTCTTAGGGGTTTTGTCAAGACACTTGAGCCACACTGTAAGATTCTATGAAAACTAATGAAAGGAAAAATGCCAGTAATGTATCAAAAATGCAGATTAAAAGTTAAACAAATCTCTGGTTGGTGCAAAGTGTTTTACTCACAACAGACGTGGACATAAAAGGCCACAGAGGCTTGTTTAACTGTCTCCTGCCATGTCATTGATGAGAACTGGTAAATGCTAGCATATGTCCTGGAAATCTGTAGTTCCGCAGGACAACACACTGCTGACAACATTTGCACAGAAAATGAATGACAGATGAATTGAGCATAACTGACAAAGTTCTGGCTGTATTCATAGATAATGGTGCCAATATGGTTGCTGCAGTGCGCAAAGTAGGTTGGTAGCATTATCCATGGTTTGCACACACGTTAAATCTAGTGGTGAAAGACTCCATTAAGGCACTTCCTGCTAGAGTAGCTTTCTTTCACCACAGTACAAGAGCAGCAGAGAAGCTCAAACAAATTCAGAAACAGCACAAGTTTCCACAACACAAAATGAAAATGTGTGCAGATTTAACCAATAGATGATGCATTCTCCTTATAAAAAATTACATATTGCCCTCCCCGGCATGAAAGAACATAACTGTTTTTTATAGAAAAAAAGTATCAGTAATGGCATACTGGCCCTGTATTTACTTGGTGTCAGATTGAAACAAAATTTTGCAGTATCGCATACCCCTAATATAGAGCCACACCCATTCAACTTTTACAACAAATTAGAACAAAATAGGGACGTATCCTCACCCTTGTGTGTGTGCATGTTGCACTTCAATTTGTCCGCGTAGGGAATTTGTAGGTCCCCCATGCATTAGAATCTCTCATATGGCGTGCTAATGGCGCTTTGTAGGTTTTATTATATTATCTGTCCCCTGAATTTTACTTGCTCATGGGCTTTCTGATCATCTCCCACCATATGGGAATTGCCAAAAGGGGCAGAGATGTAAGGGCTGTTTGCTGTGTTGGATCATATGTTTTTATTTACTCTCACATTTTATAGAAGAAATTATTTGTGTATGTTTTCATAATCACTCCAATTAATCACTATCGAAAACATTTCAGTGTGTTTGTAGACCCACGGTGTAGTTTTTTGATACAGGAAATGACAGTTCTTTGTGTTTTGGGACTACAGGTGAAACATCTGGAGGTGAGTTGCTCATCCATGGCTGAAGACATCTGCAGGAAGAGTGCCATCATCGAAACTTATGTGATGGACAGCCGCATAGGTCAACACAACACACAAACACGCGCGCACACACACACACACACACACACACACACCAACGCCCACCAACGAGGACAGGCGTGCTCATCCAAGGTCAATGAGCCAGTTTCACTCAGTGTGTAATAAAGGTCTGAGCTCAGCTCATAGGTTTTTACAGTACTGTCTCGTGGTCCCATAGCATATCAATTCAATCCCGTGCACACACACAAATAGACACAGACACGGACATAGGGGCAGCACAGTGGCATCCCTCACACAATGTCCCAGGTTCGAATCCCAGGGTTGACCTCCACACCTTTCTGTTTGAGGTTTGCATGTTCTCCCTGTGTCTTCCTCCAGGTGCTCCTGTTTCCCCCACCCACAAAAATATGTGGGTTAGTTCGTGCTAATCTCTCCTATCATTGCTCCAAGGCACCTGGAGGAAAAGTTGGTCTCTGGGCGCTGCTGTTTGTGTGTTTGCATGTGCATGTGAGTGCAAGCATGTAAAAAGGAAGCGCACAGTTTATGCTGAGTTTATGCTGATATGCTATGTGAACAACAGGTCAACAGAACAAATTAGAAATAGCAAGAGAAAAATCTTTTTTTTGCAACATTAAAAATGTGGCAGAATTAAAATTGTATCGTATCATGGCTTACTTACTTACAAATATACCCTAAACGCATCAGGTTGTTGATAAGGTTTGGAGAGAAGTGCACGGCGGTTTGCAGCAGAGGAGGATCCGTGTGTTTTTAACATTAAAGCACTGCATTATATACAAAATCAACTGAAAATAGGAAGAGGGAGGTGAAGATCATATGTGAACCAAACGTTCCCCTTGAAGATCAAACAGTGTCTGGTGACTGATGGATGGGAAACCAATGTAACCACTGATTGTGAAAATAAAGCCCTTATCGAAACTCAGAAGTGCAGCAGTTAGCAGAAAGTCGGCAGCATCAGCATTTTGTTTGTCTGACACACACTCGTTAAACACACATGCGTGCACACACAGAGAGCTTCAGTGTAATAACAGGACACTGGTAAAATGTAATAATGTCATACAGACTCACTGCAGACAGTGGGTCCTACACATTTTATATTTTTTTTCTGTCAAATTTGAAGATTTCACTCTTTTCTTTCTCCAGCCAAAGTTAATCCAAAGCACATGACATGTCTGCCCGTGTGTGTCAAACTATTAGCAAATTCCCTTTTAATTAAATTGACTCTTCTCACCTTAATATCCCTTCCTCTTATCATCTCTCCTCCTCCTCTTCATCCTCCTCCTCCCCATTCCTCTTGTCTCCTCCCTTCTTTTCTCTTCATTCAGTTTTTCTACTCTCTCTCCTCATTTCTTATCATTTGCTCATTATCACCCTGCTCTTCTCCTTGTTTCCTCTCCTCTCGTCTCATTCTCTCCTCTTCTCTCCTATGTCCTTTATTCTTTTGTTCTTTAGTCTTAAGTCTTTTTTTTATTCTCTCCTGCTGATTATAATTTCATGTTTGACTGGTTTAACACATCTCTCTCTCTCTCTCTCTCTCTCTCTCTCTCTCTCTCTCTCTCTTTCTCCCTCTTCTCTCTTCTTCTTTCCATTCCCATTAACGTTCTGATAATGGTAAATCTAATGGGCAGTAAAGCTGGATAACTGAGCTTCCCCTCCTATAAACTGGACTGTGTATGCGCGTGTGTATGTCCTCACATGATGAACACACACACACACACACACGTCCTGACTCATCAAGTCTGATTTGTTGACATAAACCTAACTGAGCATCTTACTGGACGAAGCCCCTTGTTCCATATATGCACACCATAATGCTAAATCAATCCTTCAGTTGTTGTGAAACACTCGCAGTGAAACGCTACATTTCAGGAAGATTTTATGGTAGCAGTGAAAATAATACTATACTGTCCAACTTTTTTGAAGGTCGTGTTTACAAATGGAAAAACTCGTGCCAAAAATCACAGATGAGCCCTCGTTTGAAAGAGAATCTTCTTTGTTTGCAAAATTATGATCATTTAGTATAGTGCTAAAACAGAGTATTTTTATTTGTTGTTTATCATCTTGTATATGTCCTATTTCAAGATTCAAGATTTAATACTTGATAGGAACACATTTGGTAGGAAACTGTCAGTGCTCAGCACAGACAGAAATAAAAAGTGGTGGGGGAAAAACCCCAGAAAACACAAGGCACTAATACATTTGCGTGTAATAATAAAATTCAAAAGAAATTCATTAAGCGCAGACTGCTTTTATGGTCATAATCCTAGTCATGGTTTTAGTAATGCCTACAACAGACCTGAGATTAAAAGCAGAACCACCTTGGAATTTAGTCTGCTCAGAAATAGGGAATAAGCAGGGTGTGAGGCTCAGCAGTCGTTCTCAGGATAGATCACAGCCATTCATCTGAAACACTGTATGCACCTCTTTTTCCAACTGCACCACTGTAGATGATAGTAGTAAGACCAATGTGAGTGACCACTGACTTATATGCAAAAGGGCAAGGAGAAAAACAATTTAGCATAATATGGCACCTTGGGAAGTTACCAATGTTAACACGTAGAAAACGGCTGAAGCTTGACATTCTGACCCAGTTCTTCAGAGCCACAGCTTTTTTGTTTTGCCCCCACTGATGTAGGCGGTGGATAGGTTTCTCGCGTTTCCCTTTAGCTCTTACTGTCTTTCAGCATATTTTGCAAATCATCCTGTCTTACAGGAGATCTGACCTCTGAGTGTAAAATCTCTTGCACACAGCAGAAGGAGCTCCATGTTTATGAACTTATTCTTCCTTGGAAGCAGAGCAGCTGTTTTGGCTTTCTGTCATGCTGCTTTTGGTTTTGTGGCAATCTGTTGCACAACTGTGTTTGTGCACTGTTAATGGTACGCTAAATGTGATTGATTAGGGGTGTCAAGACTATGATGTCATAGTGGAGAGCAGACACCGCAACAGTGATAACATGCAGCTAAAAAGGCTTGTGATCTGACGTGCTGAATTACTGTATTTACACACACCTAACAGCAACATCAACTGCTGCGGCTTCTACATACACACACACACTCCTGCGTGTGTAAACTGCAGTATTTTTATGTGTTGGTTTTACGCAGCCATATACATACTGGTTCAAGTGTGTGTGTTTTATGGCTAAATTTATGTTTGTATCAGGCATGATGTACAAGCTTTTGTGCATCAAGATCAAATTCAATATCTGGTTATAAACTCTCTCTGTCTCTCCCTCTGTTTCTCTCCGCGTGATACTAAAACTGTCTCATTTACAACTGAGCTCCATAAAATCAAAACAACAAAGCAGTCCTCTTTGTTTCTCCCTCTTGTAGTATTTTCTCCTCGTTACTTTTCCTTGTTTTGTCTCCTCTCCTTTGTCTTGTTTCCTATCCTTTCCTCCCTGATTATTCTAAGAAAAATTTTCATATTACGTTGTTAGTTTTATTTTAACCCATCTCCCATTCATACAGTCCTAGTTCAAATTTAGTTGACAAATTTATTTTATTCTGTTTTTCAGTGAAAATGTATTTCAGCTCGTGAATTTTTGTCATTTCTTTTTGTAATTTCAGTCCCTTGTGTGTACATCATGCACGGTGCTGTTGCCACAGGCATTTAGTCAGTGAGTGGCTACTCAGATGAAGATCCAGGCACACTGTGGTGACATGCACTGAAATTCTCATATTCTGACAGCACAGAAGGCCACATCAGTCCTAGCTAACCAGTGTTTGTCACTCTGTTTTGATTTGCCATAATCTGTCGACTGTTGGAAGTATCCATTTGTCCATGCAGTTGTTCCTTTTGTAGTTTTATGTCACAGCAATTTCATATCCATTTTTAATTTTGCAGTTTTTCTCTCTTTCATAGTTTTGGTCCATGATCACTGAGAATTGATTGTCACATTTTTATTTTTGGGGATGGGCCTCTTTTTATCGTCACATTTTATTGGTAAAATTGATTAACAAAAACATTTTGTAATTATTTTTTTTAACAAAATTAAGACTGCTGTGAGCGTTTTCCCCAAATCATTCCAAAATGTACACAAACAGCTGACAGGACTAATTGTGTAGTTAAGACCTAAAAATTACATTTTATTCAGCGTTTTACACCACACACACAGATGTGCATAACAAGCTGATGTTATATTTCCATACAGGAAGCCAGATGTTTCATGAACAAATTTGATTACACAGAAACAGCACATGAAAACATCTGTGTTCAGCAAGACACATTGTTGATAATAAGGATGATGAAGATCTGTGTGCTCCAGCTCTACAAGACACAGAGCTGTATGTGAGGATGATGATGATGATAATTTATTTGATGATTAAACATACAACTATTACTGACTATTACTATTACAGTACACATTCCAATGTGTACTGTGGAATGTGTACACAGCATACACACAGAAAACCCTCAGGCTCATTTACTCTCACATAAAACACAACACAGACAGGTGTGTGCGTGCGTGTGTGTGTGTGTGTGTGTGTTCTGCTGACGGTAGCAATGTGTAAATGATTCAGGAGTTAAATGTAGCTTCTGAACCCAGGCTGAACTTTAATAATGCATATACACACACACACACACACACACACACACACACCACACACACATACCCACACAAAGTGATTCTTTGTTTATTGTGTGTGTGTGTGTAAGCTGATCACTGTCTGTTCTTGTTACTGCAAACTGAGCTGTTTGTCTTGATTATAAACAAACGAGTTGATTAGCGCAAATGCCAAAACACAAATTCACACTGACACATACACAATAAGACACACACTTACAGACTAACACACAAAACCACACACTAACAGACAGCAACACACATACACTGTCTCACACACGTACACTTCGACCACCACACACAGTTGGTCTTAGTTCTGTCTTACTGTAATGATTTCAAGTTGAAGTGATGAATGTAATTGTTCAGTAGTTTGTCAGCTGAAAAATTGATACTCAAATCATCGTCATGACTTAAAGCTGTGGTGCTGCAACTGAGGCCACATGAGGAGCAGTAGAGTTTAGACGAAGCATTGCGTTTTAGAGTTAAATGGAAGTTTAATGAAGACTTTGTGGAAGAAAGAAAAAGAAATTAAAATTTTCCTCTCAACCATCTTCCCTTCCATTGTTTCCTTCCCTCTGGCAGATGTTTCAGGCAGTGCAGTCGGAGGTCATGGAGGCTCCCAGGGTGAGCGTGGAGGTCTGGGTTCTGTCCTGAGAGACTTGGTGAAACCAGGAGACGAAAACCTTAGAGAGATGAACAAGAAGCTGCAGAACATGTTGGAGGAACAGCTGACCAAAAATATGCACCTGCAGAAGGTACACACATATGTTCAAAGAACAGCTGACAAAAAACATGCACCTGCAGAGGGCACGCACGTGCCACTTATTTTGATAATCAATTAATCTAACAATCATACGATTATTAAATGTATTTGTCCACACTCTGAGTATTCAAAGAGAAATGATGTGTGTGTGTGAGAGCAAGCATATGTGCTTTCGTGTGTGTTTGCGTGTTTGGTGTTCTGGTTGTGTGTAGTGCTGCCAAGTGGTGGGCAATGGTAACAGTTCCCTTGACGATGAGGAGGAGCAGAACACCACATTGAGTGTGTGTCACCGTTTATTTCTGTCTCTCTCTCTCTCTCTCTCTCTCTCTCTCTCTCTCTCTCACATACTAACGAAAGGGAATTATATAGCACTTCCTGATGATTTAAGCGATTACTAAAATCATAAAATCGCAACAACAAAAAAAATCACATATGCAGTTGTGCGCTAATCTTGTGTGTGTGTGTCCACAGGACATGGAGCTTTTGTCCCAGGAACTAGTTCGTCTCAGTAAAGAGAGCAGCCCTGGAGGCAACATGGCTGGATCAGGATGAGTTTATCTCATGGATCCATCTTCCATTTCCTCCTCACCCTCACTTCAACTGGACATGGGTGGGCTCAGACTGCCACCTGGACTCTCTACTCTTAATTTCCTTGCCTTGCTTCAGTGATGTAAACCCAGTTTGGCTGTGGCAATGGTCTGGAGTTTACACACTCACCATTAAGTTCAGCTAAAGGCTATGGCTAAAAGCTGGACAGGGGAAAGGAAAAACAGGGAACGAAAAGAAGGAGAAAACTTAACATGTTGTCTAATGTATGACAAGAAATTACTTCGACTGTACCACTCAGTTGGTCCTGGCTATAATCTGGAACATGCCTCCTACTGTAAACACATAATCTACAGAATGTGACAGTTTATTTATTTCGATCTTTGGTTTGATTATACCCCAGAAGGTATGACTCCGTTAAAGCAAATATAGCATTTTAAAACATTGTTCTTTAATTCAGCCAATCGGATGCTCGGGTTTGTTTGCTCCAACCAAATATCATCACACTGTAAGATTTTAAAAGGGCATGTTTTGTTTTTATATGATTATCATCAAGATCCAGGAACGTAAAGAATGTGTAAAAGAAAAGACAACTTTATCTGTCGGGATGACAAATTCTGTAAAGTAAAACACTGTAAACTGTAAACAACAGCAAAAGCTGAGAGATGGATGTATGGGTTTTTCTCCCTGTAATAACAAGAACGTTTTCTTGAGCACTTGGGAAAACAAAGTTATCTCGAGTAAACAAGTGAAAATCTTGGCAAAATTTAGCTTGTTTTCTCGATATCGTGATATTTTATCACGATATGTTATCTCGGATAACAAAAGAGATCTGTTTTGTTTCTTCTCAAGATCTCAGGAAAACATTTTTCGAGAATTTTGCGCAAAAATGTTTTCTTCAGATTATGAAATGATGATGATGATGATGATTTTCTCAGGTAAACTGTAAAATCAAAAATAATATTCTGCATCCTCTCTTGCCTTTGTTGACTTGGCCACAAAAAGTTCAGAAATTATGACATGAAAATAACGACGAGTCAACGACAAATAAATGAAGAAAATTAAAGGTTCTTTTAGACAACAATATTATGTTCTTTAAATCTCTAAACTTTATTCAGTTTTTCCTAAGATATGATCATTTCATTTGATGATCTTGAAGTCTTCAGAAAAGTCTTTTCTTAAGATGATGAGATTTTGTTTTCGCTTTTTTGAAGAAAACGTCGTCTATGCCACCAACTCAACCAATTCACCACCTAAATTTTCACTCTGATTTGAGATCTTTTATGAAGTAAATTAAGACAAAATGCCTCATTATTTGGAAGTCAGCGCCCCAAAATAGACTCCGCCTCCTTTTACAAATGCACTCATTCATCAACCAAATTAATGTCAAGACGTCTCTGTTATAATCACGCACGTGATCACATCCACACTGACGCTAATGTCAATCACTAACACTATTATAGTGCGTGTGTTAAGCAGTAGGTTAGGGAGCTAACAATGATATCAAAAAGCAACAAACTCAAGCCAACTGTCAAGCCCCATGGCCCTACTTGTATTGCAGTTTTAGCCAGTAGCTTTCCTTCGGTTTTTTTTTGTGTCCATATCAACATGCTCCAATAAAATTTGGCTGGCGAGCATTTCTACTATGCTAACGACGCCTCTTCAGTGTTTATCCAACACACACTGGCCATGTTGAGGAGCGACATAATCCAAAAACTGGACCAAACACATGACTTGGCAGAGGAATTGATCATGGGGAGCTCGGATGTTTCTCCAACCTGACAGACTGAAGCTAAGAAATATTTACAGACATATATTTATGTGTTGATCGTGCAGTTTATGTCATCATGAGGAGAACATGAGACAAACAAGTAATTAAAGAAATCAAAACCAATATACATTTCAGCCATGAAAAACCTGGTCAGATTGGTTAGCTAATCAGACGGGTTGATAACACAATAGCGGAGTAGATGCTGCAACCATAGCGTCCTAATGTGCTACCAGTTAATTGCAAAATTTGCCAGAATTTCGACAACAGTTCTGTTCTAACTAAACTGTTTGCGAGTTGGACCGTGGTTACGTCCTGGTGTGTTGCCTGTCTTATATTTAAAACGTCTGGCACTTTGTAGGATGTCATCTGGAATATATTTGTCAATTGAAATATCAAGTCTTTTTACTCTACTGCAAAACTTTTTTTTGTTGCTCATAACAACAAATGTCTTCAAAATCAATGCTGATCAGCAGGCTGCGTCTAATTTGTAGATTGCTCCACCTCTTCTATCTTGTGTATGTCTTTTCAATTAATCGTGTCTGCACTCTGGCCTCTTGAACATTTTGATTATTTTAATCGACAATAATAAAACACTAGGCTACTTCCCTGCACCTTAAGCCAGTCCAGTTTGAGAAGTGTTTATTAAGTTTCAAACAATGTGAATGAAAATATTTGTCTGAAAACGACAGCAGCTAAGACTACACTCCGAATTACATGCTGCTACAGACTGCTTTTGCTAATTAGGCTGTGGCTAATAGCGGGACTGTCTTACATCTTAAGTGCGTGTATCTCTGCTTTATTTTGCTTTTCTGCTGGTAAATTTTGTTTCCAAAGCAACTTTAATTTGTGGAAAATTTCAAAGCGGTTATATATAATTTTCTTGATATCTTAAGCGAATTTTGTTTATTTTAAGATCTCGGAAGTAAATTTCTTTTTGTTCATCCAACATTATAATTCTTCCAAAAAAAAACAGGGCCACAAACTGATGGAGCTCGTTTGCTTAATGAGAAAAAAAAAAAACTTAAAAGAAAACTTAATCGTCTTGATCGTGAAATTGGGTCTTGGAAGCTTGAGAAATCCATACTTGTTTTAATGATCTAGAAACACAATTTTCTTGGAAATTTGGAAAATTCCATTAAGCAAGACCACAAACATTTACACAAACTGTTACACAGCGGCTCATTAGCTTAATGACAACAAATGAAGCACCTTTGGAAACTCCAAAGCTACACCGACCACGAGATCAAATCAGTCCTGACATTTTCACTCAAATCTTGCGTCTGTACCAAACAAATTTATCTTAAGTGACTTGTCACATCTCTTGGAGACCAAAATATTCAGACTTAGATAGAACTTTAAAAGCATTTTTAAGTTATGCATTCAAGCATCAAATATGAATATATTACTTTAATGACGTAAAGTTAAACCTCGCCAAGGCTGATTTTAATTTAAATAGAGATAGATTATTCCGCAGAAAAATCAGAATAAAAGCAAATTATGCTAAAACTGAAGTTAATCTGTGTAATTTTTCCTTGCCCATATTTCAATATTAAGTATGTGATCCGTCAGTGGGTAACACATGATACTCTAGTTGTACGAATACGGCTTTATTGTTGTGCGTTCTGGCTACAAAATACATATATGCGTATAAGTAGGATTTCCTCACTTCCTGTATGTGGGTGACATGGTTTACTGCATTAGTTACAGACGCCTGGACTGGCCTCCTTCATGGGAAGAGGGGTGGGGAAAATAAAGTTATTAAAGTAAAGTTAAAGATATTTTGCACTGATTGAAGCTGCATTGGAAGCAAAGTGTGACTGAGGCAATCAGTCTATTTGCTGTGTTTTTTGCAGTGAAGTGACTCCGCCCCCTCTGCTTTATGTGTATATACGCCGTGATTATGACCAATCTATTTATGATGATGATGTAACAACGATGAAATCTGATAAAATTCTGTCTTGATGAGACCTTTGTTTGTTTGTTCCTTCACCAGATGAAAACTTTGTAATTTCACAGTTTAAGAGTAAATCAATGTCAGGTAAAATAAGCAGGAAAGGAACAGAGAGGAGGGAGAGAGGAAGAGTTTTCTTATGAAAGTCATGAAAGATTAAGTGTCAGCTGAATGTTTCATACTGAGGGTGAGCAAAAATGAAAGAGTGAGCAAAGGTGTGCGTGAAAGTCTGAGTGAGTGAGCAAATGCGTGTGTGAGATCGACTGAGTGAGTAAGTCTGTGTCTGTGTGAGACAGAGTGAAGGAGGGAGTGAGGCTGAGCGTGTGAAGATAAAAGTGAGTGTGTGTCATAGTGACCAAATGTGAGAGAGTGAAAATGAGAGTGTGCGAGTACGTTGACTGAACTAAGCGACATCTCAGTGTGAAGTGTGTGTGAGTGATAACAAAACAGAAAGTCAACTTGGTCTTTGTATCAAACTAACTGTGAGGAAAGAGGAGGGAAGGAAGAAACGACGGTGATGAAGGAAAGGAATCAAGGTCATGAGACAAAATGAGGAGAAGCAGATATAATTATTTCTCGTGTGTGTGTGTGTGTGTGTGTGTGTGTGTGTTCTAACCTAGCGTTAATTAGCATCACTGACTTCCTGTCCCTCAGATTAGAGTGGTGACCCCACAGCGCTGACGGGGTCTTCTTTAAGGAGATAACAGCTGATTGGTCGACCGAGGGTTAATTAACAAAGCAACAAGAGAGAATTAAATCTCAGACAGACAGTTTGTGTGTGTCTCTGTCTGTGTCAGTTTCTGTTCTGTCTTAATTATCCGATTCAAAATGGGGCAGCCCGGTGGCTCACCTGGTAGACCACATCCCGTCTACTGTAGCAGTGTAGGTTCGATACCGACCTGTGCCATTTGCTGCATATCATCCCCTCTCTCTTTACTGTGACCATCATAATGAAGCCCAAATGCCAAAATAAAATTTAAAAAAATTATCTGGCTCAATAATGAAATCAATCTTTCTGGAATTTTTTTTTTTTTAGTAGATATATGCGAACATCGGTGATCAGCTCCAGTGAATCAATATTTCATTTTGATCAGCAGATTTCATGTAAGATTCAAATATTCATTAGAAATGTATATTAAATGCATACTCTGTACAGCATCACCATGACGACAACTACGGGAGGAGTGAGGGACAGAAGGTGCAAAGAGAGAGAGTGAAGGTGACACACGAGGAGGAGCAAGAAGAGCGAACGTGAAATTAAAGAGGATCCGAGGGGCAAGGAACTGAAAGGTCAAATGCAGGAAACAGGAGAAGAAAAAGGAGAAAGTGATGAGAAATGGAGGTAACAAAAGAGGAGGAGAGGAAAGGTGTCAAGGATGGAGTTCGGAGTGAAGCACCTTAACTCGTAGAGGATCTTTGTTAGCGTCACGTCTGTTCGGAGTGCCGAGTCAAGTCAAGTTTACAATAATACGCGACACAACGCACAATACGATACGTTACGATATAATACGACACGACACATCGCGATACAACACACGATACAATTCGATACAATATCACACGATACCATACCATATGATACCATACCATACCACACCATACCATATGATACCATACCATACCACACCATACCATATGATACCATACCATACCACACCATACCATATGATACCATACCATACCACACCATACCATATGATACCATACCATACCACACCATACCATATGATACCATACCATACCACACCATACCACACCATACCATACCACACCATACCATATGATACCATACCATACCACACCATACCATATGATGATACTTCATGGTCAGACCGAGGTCTGAAATTTTTCTTGCATTACAGTATCTCCATTTACAAAAAAAACATTAGCACAGGAAATCAGAGCAGCAAGAGTAGTCACAAGTAATACACACATTTAACATAACACTACAATCACATCACACAATACCAGGCCGTTTAATGTGCATTTCATCTAAGTTGAAGCTCCGTGTTCAGTGAAAGGATTGATTGATGCACAAAAGAGTGCTTCAGTCGATCAGGACACGGGTAGGGTCAAAGGCCATGTTATTAGCCAACCATAACATGTTATTGTGGTAAGCTGTTTCATTGAATTTATGTCGGGAATGACCTACGACCTTTTGAACAGATAGTAGAGCAGTTTAGAGTTGATTCTTCATGGGTGAAGGAGATACAATTCCTCCTGAATATTTTGAGGAATTGAGAATATTAACAAACTGCTCGACAGTTGGTCCAACTCTGTACAGGTCTGTCTCTCTCTCGGTCTCTCTCTCTCTCTCTGTCTCTCTCTCTCTGTCTCTCTGTCTCTCTCTCTCTCAAAAAGAGGTTGAACAGAAAGACATATGAGTGAAGTGATGTCATCAGGCTCAATTACAGCCTCCTACATGTTGTGCGTATGTGCATATGTTTGTGCTATTTGTATTGTAAATACAATTGTGTGTGTGCATCTATATATAGGCATGTACATCTCTGATTATCTGTATGTGTGTGTGTGTGTGTGTGTGTGTGTTGCCGCAGTGCCACATATCTCCTCCCACTCTGAGGCTAAAAACAAACACAGCAGGTCTGATTACACACTGAGAACCAAATCAATACACAGCTCTCTGGGGCCTGTGTGCTTGTGTGCTGGTGTGTGTGTGTGTGTGTGTGTGTGTGTGTGTGTGTGTGTGTGTGTGGACATACGTTAAACTCTTCTCAAAGCAGTGTGTGTAAATTTGATGTGAGCTTTGTGGCTGTTTGGCTTCTGCTGCCCTGACATAAACAACAAACAAATGACAACAACGCCACCGCCGGTGGCCACCTGATGAACCGCGACACAAAAACTGTCAAGATGGAATCAAACCTCATGCAGTAGCCCGAGGTTTTGATCAATAAAAACCTTTCACTCCATAAATTCTGAAGTTTCGTAATTTCTCTCCCATCTCACTCATTCACCAACCTCACTCACCTCATGGATGGATGGATGGATGGATGGAAAGAAGGAAGGAAATAACGATAGATAGCTAGATAGATAGCTAGATAGATAGAGTGATAGAGTGATAGAGTGATGGAGTGATGGAGAGATGTGGTCTTGGTACTGGTTTATCATCTCCTGTTACTGGTTTGTTTGCCTTGTTTTTGCACCACACTCTGAAAAAAAGGTCAAACCTAACTTGGTTAAGGATCAACATGGCCTGGTAACCATGGTTACTGCAGCAGAAATCTCTATCCGTGCAAACCCAGTTTCTTGTGGTTCCTTAACCAGGTTTCTGAAACCAGGTTTCCGATTTATGTGACATTTGGGAAATCACATTACTGCTGAAGGTCTGTGGTCTGTAGAACACCGATCACATGAGCATTTGTGCACCAGGTCACCTCCAAAAAAAATAGATAAATCTGTGTTGGTCTGATCTACTGTGGACCAGGCTGATAGAAACCTCAAGAAGTTTACCAATAAAGGTTGTATTTTTAGTGCTGGCTAATCTGGAGTGAAGTTATGATACTCTTATGGCGTTTTTTAGTTTCTATCCTGGTTTTTAAATCAAATGTACCAAATAATCTTCTCTGTTTCTCTGGTTTTCACAGCTACGGTCCTATAAATGAAATCCACTGTAAATCACCACCTAGAGCATAACATTTTGCATGGTTACACTGATGTAAATTGGCACAAGAGCAGTTCAAGTAATTTGACTGAAGTGCAGCCAGCAAGAATCAGCTGCAAACTTCAGAGAAGGAAGCCAGCGGAGCTCATTATCTCACATAGGAAATATTAGATAGAAATAGAAATCACTCCAGTTCAGAGAGATCAACAAAAAAGCCAATAATTTCAGACTTCATGGAATAATGACGAATAAAACTGGGAGATTTTAGATAATTCAACTGTCAAAAACTCAGAATCTGACAAGATCGCTGCTTTCATCAATTATAAAAATCGATATGTGATAAATTTATGGAGAAATGCCTCCACCTAACTGTAACATCTTCAAACTAATGCAGGCAGATTGCTCATGATTGTTCTGTGTTTTTGTAAGTGTAGAGTGAGAGAAAGGACCGGAAGAGAGAACACAAGGGAGGGTGGATGATGATCAGATGTCTTCTGTAATCTCAAAATACACACTATTGTGATGTTATATCCCATCATCTGATTGGATAATCCAGTACTCATTACGGTGGAGGAAACCAAAGCAAAATTTGAATGTTTCAACATATATTTATAATCCACCTGCC
>OMNV01004846.1:44464-66221 GCA_900303265.1 Brotula barbata | reverse complement strand
TCGGTCCTAAGTGGAAGAGACAGGCATTTAGTCCAGTAGAAATCAGCTCCATACGCCCAGCTGGGAATGGAGGCATAATGGCTCAGATGGGAATAGTAAAGGATTGGGCTCAGGCAGGCAGGGGAGAGAACCGAGAAGCACTTTTTTTTTTCTGAAATATTAAATGTCATGACTTGCAGAGATGTATACCTGCTTAGGTGTGTTTGTTTGTGTGTGTGTGTGTTTGCCAGGCTTATCCCAGAGGACAGATGAAGTAGAGTACACCTCTCTGTACCTGTCTGCCAAATAAAGTAACACTCTCCCCCTCTCCCTGTATTTATTTGTACACAGCTATTTTGTTATTGCTGTGTATGCTGGCAGGCAGCCTGCAACAACCTTTTTCCTTTTCTAAATAGTTCCTCGAGAGAATGTTGTGCATAATTAATATCGCTGCAACCAGAAATGAGAATCAAAGTCAGTGCCAGAATCAAAGAGCGGCAGCGGTGTAAAGTACGTTTTCTGATGGGTCAAATTTATATGTACTTTTGCTCAAGAATAGCTACTAACTACAAATAGAATGGAGGTATTTTATGGTCTCTCACATTCTCTCTCTCCCTCTCTCTCTCCTCTACACACATTTATCTTTGGGTCCATCGGGAACACAACACGCTCCGAGGGTAAACACATACAAACAGACCCCGCCCCCTCCTTCTCTCCGTTTTCATCCACCCAGCATAGTTTATATGGGATGAAGAGATAGCATCTCTCTGCTCCATCGTCTCCATCGCACCACGCTGCACTTCAGAAACACAGAGAAAACACACATCGGAAATGTTCACTTCCATCCTTCACACAGGTCTTTTATCTGTCTGTTATCTGTGTCCGTGCTGGAGCTGAGGGGCATCAGTGATAGGCAGATGCCCCTCTGTTATGATCATCCTGGCCTTTTCCCACAGTCTCTACGTTTAACCCAGAGTGTGCGATTTCTGCACATGGACGAAGCTCTTCACCATTAGCATTTTGAAACCATAAAATAGGACACGCTAAGGCTGATGCTACCCACACAGCTTTCTAACAGCGTCAGAGACAGATGTCTGCGTCTGTATGGGTCAGCCAGTGTGGGTAAGTGGTTGGTGTGAGTCTGTCTGTCTGTGTGTGAGGCAGAGGATCGGAGGTTCGCAGCTGCTGGAAATGTGCATTCTCTCACTCCCCGCTCGTTTATTTTAGTGATTATAATCCCTCCATCAAAACCAGAGAGGGCCAGACTACATAATGATCCTTCCCAAGGGCATGAGGTGATGATTGGTGGTGTAGAGGCAATTATCTTTACTTTTCTTTGCACTCTTTCTATCGTTCTATCTCTCCTTTTCTATCTGTCTGTTACCCTTTCATTTCAATCTTCATATCCCAGCCAGCAGTAATCTCTTGTGACTAAGCTGACTCAAAAAACACACAGATACACACCGACCCACAGACAGACAGACACATACACACACAGTGTACTGTACACACACACAAAAAACGCACGCTCACACATACATACATGTCGAAGCAGCTCTCTGGTTAGGTTTCAAATCAGGGGTCCAGCGGTGGCAGTCCCGTCTCAGCGGGGTGTGTTTGTGTGTGTGTGTGTGCGTGCGTGTGTGTCTGTCTCTGTTGGGCGGGGTCACACCAGTTCTTGTTGATGCTGGTGCATCGAATTACTGCCCATCTGTCACATCCAATTACAGCTGTGGACTGCTGACGCACACAGCCTGCCTCTGTACGTGTGTGTGTGGGTATTTGTCGCTCACCTCCAGCTGTGTTGTGCTGACGTGACGAGCCACAAGTATCCGCTTCTGATTTGGCTGGCTGCGCACTATTTTCATCGCGCTCAAGGATAATCCCGTGGCTGCAGTTGAAGTCACTGTCACCAAATGACTCGCCGAATTACTCCGAGGGCTCAGCAGTATTCCTGATGCTATTTTCAACAGAGTTTGAAGATCGGCGTTGAGCAGCTCTGGACCGGACCAAATGGCAGCGCATTGAAGATAAACTTGAGTTTATCTGAAGGTGAAGACTCTGCACGGCTCCCAGAAAACAGAAAAGTGTGAACTTGTGAATGGGGGAAGGGAGAGACAGAGTGAATCGAAAGGTTTATTGTTTCTGTCCAGTGTTTTCTTTCACAGTTCAATAACTCAGTGTGGACAGGGATCTTTTTCCCCCTCTCACCATAGGTGTCAGATAGGCCACACACATATTGTACAAACACACACGCATACACACCCTTTATGGATGTCAGCAAAGGTCACAGCTGTTATACACTCTCATCCTTTTCTTCAGTCTCAGCTGTGTCCCTGTCTTCCAAAGGAACTCTCATTTCTGTCCTCATTAAAGCTTTGGACTTCCTCAAATCCTTCCACAGCCTCCATCTGGGCTGCACTGGATTCCTCTAAGTGAGCGGACCAAGAAGTCCTTGAAGAAAATTATCTCATGTCGGTGTTTTTCCAGCGTGAAAAGACCCTGACTCTGATTTTTCCTCCTCGTCTGCTTCCTTTTGAACTCCTCTCACCTCTCAGCTTCCTCCTAAATTTTCCCAGGAGGCCATGCTGGACACAGCAGAGAAGATCAGGGAGTTGGAGAGAGCGCTGAGGGAGAGCATGAACACCTCGGCACATAGGGAAGCACTCTGGGCGCAGGAGGAGGCGGCCCGTGCTCAGGCTCAGATAGAGGTTGACATGATGGCACACATACACACACACACACACACACACACAAATGCAGACAACTTTGTGTGCATGAGCTCACACGGACCCTTCCCTAATGACCGCTGTTCACTGTGAGAATGTGTGGAATTCACAGCACCCCCGTGTGGCTGAATGTGTAACTGCGGGCAGACGGTGGTTAATGGGTAATCCTTAAAGTCCTGACATGTAGACTTAACCAACATGTGTTGTTATAACAAAATGGATAATTTCCATTTGCTTCCTTTTTCTTATTGACTTTTCTTCTTTATGCAGTTATTATCAATCTCCAAGCCTGCTTTTGTTTATTCTCCCCCTGTAGACTGAAATTTAAGACTGAAACTAAACCATTCCAGTACCCTTCTTACATTTTCGGTCTCTTTTCAGTTTGCCATTGCACGCTTAAAGATGTGTGCAAATGTTTAACATATTGTGAGCCTATGTGCAAGTACATCTGTGTGTTTGCCGGTGTGTGTGTGTGTGTGTGTGTGTGTGTGTGTGTCTAATCAGGATTCATTAACTTCATGGTTGCAGTGATGAAGCATGGAGCTCAGGCTCTCTTCTTCTGGATCTCGTTTCCACAGTGAAACAGTTCAGACAGGGTTACTTTACCTTTTTCTCTCTATCTGTCTTTCTGACTGCGTGTCTTAGTGGGCCCAGAATTGTGTGTGCGTGCACATTATGCATGGACGTATGTGAGCGTAGGTGTGTCTGTGGTGGGAAAGAGAAACAGAGGGAGGGAGTGCGTTTCCTTCTGGTGTGAGCGTGCATTTGAATGAGAATGACCTTGCATCAATTATGAGTGCCACAAGTAATATGAGAGCAATCGGCGGTTGGAAGAAGAATGAACATTTTGAGGCCGAGCGGTGGCTGTGTTGCTTCAAACACAAATATGTGTGCTCTCTCTTCCCCTCACACACATTCTGAGAACGACAGAAGCCGGGAGAGGAAAACCTGACAGATGAAGGGAGGAGATGAGTGGACAGATCAAACTTAGTTTTGAGGGCACATTAGATGTGCCAATACTAACTGTGGCTTGTTTTTTAATCTGTGCCTCCTCCGTGAACTCTTTGCACTCCATATGCTCGACTGTCAGCATGGATACGATGTTTAACAAACAGTATTCTGATCCGCTGTGAAGTCCGAGTGCATGGTGTACTTGGGTCTTTTTGCATGCACAGAAGTGGATGATTCAGCCTTTTAACTGGTTTACCCGAGTGTAACCAAAGAATCAGGGAAATCCTTCCCTAACTCGCGACATGTTAACACTCATCGAGCCAGCGCTGACCCCAAAAGCCAGAGTGAATTTACTTTCATTTCAAGCCAGTCCAGACCCTACACAGAGACGAAGCGCGGAGCCAGCGCACGCAGTCACACTGGCAGCTGTACCTTACACGCAGCAGACCCAAGTGGAGCTGCAGTCGCACTGTCGACACAATGAAAGATACCCGTTTCGTCCAGCGCTCGCCTTTCTCATTTCCCATGATTCTTACTCCTAGGTGCTGTCAACACTTTGAACCCGCGCACCGAGCCAGCATCACGTCACTGCGCGAGGAGGCAGCGAGTCAACGTGCCATTAATGTGCAGTTAGACAGTCATCAGGCAGCTGCTGTGAGGAAAAAAGAGGGCGGAGAGAGAAAACAAAGGAAAGAGAGAGAGAGAGAGAGAACACGAGAAAGGGGTAATAGAGAGTGAGTGAGAGAGAGAGAGAGAGAGAGAGAGAGAGGGAGAGGGGAAAAAGTTCTTGTGAAACATCACCTGACCCTGGCACCATTTCAGAGCACCCTGCCAGACTCATACAGTCAGATATTTCCCTGCTCTTTCCTTGATTTTCTCCTTTCGTCTCCCCTCTGTCCGAGAGTAATCAGTCTCATGATGTGTAATGTGCTGAAAGTCTCCCATTAACCTGGCCTGCTGAAATGGAGCATGGGTAATACCCTGAGTCACTATTCTTCACCAGCCGGTCCAGGCTTTTCTCAGTCCCTTCGTTTCTCGGCGGATATCTCCATCTTATTCTCCACGACAACCATCCCAGACATCGTTCTGACACCGTCTCTCCTAGTTTTGCACGTCTGCCTGTCTGTCCCTCTTCGCCGCTGTCTCCCTTGCCCCCTCCCTGTGCCGTTTGAACTAGGCCTTTGAACCAGCAACACCAACGCAAACGGACAAGAGGGATTTGGCTCTTACCTCTGAGCCCTCAATCAGCTTAGCAACTAAAGGGGCTTTTGGCAAGTCTTACTGAGCCTTAGCCCGGCTGGGGGGGCTTTGCCTTGAAGTTGAGCTAAATTAGCACGCACAGGCTCACCGCTAAGCTGATTAGGTCCCTAATTTCACTAAAATGCATTGTATTCCTTATTAATGATGTGGCTGTGAAGCGAGGGCGAGCCTGGACGCTGCACTAATGGTGGTACGGCGGGGGGATTTGCTGCATGAGCGTTGATAGACATGTGGTGGGTGTAAACGGGGTTGTGTGGGTGACCCTTGGCTTTTGAAACTTTTAAGCCCGAAAGAAGACATCAAACATTAAAAGTGTGATTTTGGTCAGTTGGATGTCTTGTTTATTTTGGGTATAATAGCTGCGGGATACGACTGAGATCAGTTGTTGTTGGCACCGTGAGGGAGTTCAGAGTCCAGTTGTAGACGAATTTCCAGGAAGTCCAGACCAAGAGTCGTCACTTTCCCACCATTTTGACTTTCAGCGTTCCGCACTCCTTTTGCTTACTCCCTCTCCTCTCTCACTCACACTCCACGTGTGATATTCATGAACTGTGAGTGAGCACGTTATCTGACATCTGTGAAACACACCTAGCAAGCGGCGGAGATGGAGAGTGTCCTGAAAATGTGTGAACGATTTGGCCCCTTCATAAAAGAGGCCCATTCCTTATTTCATGTCCTGCCCCGTGGAGTGCTGCTCCCTCATGCTCTCTTTTTCTCCATCTCTCTCTCTCTCTCTCTCTCTGTGGTCATTTCAGCTTCAACTCTATCATTTCATTATCTGGTATGACTAATTTTCCAGCATAGTTTTCATTTTTTTTTGTCCTCCTTAAATCGTCTCACGAGCCTGCATCCTATTGTGAAGCACTTGTTAGGCTCTTCCTGTTTTAGCGTAATGATTCCCTGAGGTCACATCCCATCTGTCAGACACCAGACTCAAGTCCATGTGTGTACAGCAGGAGATGTAGTTGACTGGCTGGACCTGTTTCTCACCTGTGGTATAGTGGAAACACACTGGAGGACAATGGGAGAGGAGGGCCTCCACTGCAATGTGTGGGTTAGCTGACTTTTGGTAATTTTCTGTCCTTCTCCTGTCAAGTGAGGAAACAAAGCATTCCAGTAGTCCAGGAAAGCACCATGCGTGCTCTACATATTACAAATGTAGGTGTAAAGTAACAAAGTAAAAATATGTTTTATGGAACTTTGTCCTTTAAGGATATTACATATATTTTTTAATTATTATTATTAAGTCCATATCTTAATGAAAATCTGTACTTTTACCTCACTACCTTTGTATAAACAGCATTTTTATCGCTATAAAATAAATTCTAAAATATGTGAGGTTTTCAATATGCAGACTGGAAGATGGACATAACATAGAGTTTTTTTTTAATTTTTATTGAAAAGGCGATGTGTGCAGTTCAAACAGAGCAGTACACAAATCACTCTTCACGGTCCAACTCATTTAATCCGCCCTATATGTTCCAGCTCATCTTTAAACAAAATCTGAAAAGCTGCGAAGTACAGTTATTATTCAAAACAAATACTTTTGATAATTAAGTATAGTTAACAGTAACAGCTAATGACTTTCACTCCGGTGTGAAATGAAATTTATTTTGGTAAAGAATCAGATTTGATTTAATTATTACTTAGTTTATCAAGAAGTAGTTTTTAGATGCATACGTAATAAGATTTAATTAATGGTTCATGTTTGCTAAATATGTGTTCACACGTTTTGTGTGAATTAGGAACTGTTTCATTTTGCCAGCTTTTATGTGTTAATGGAGGTGAAACAGATAGGGTGTAGAGATATGAAAGGTGGATGAGATGTGAAAGGTTTGATTGGTGTTGGGTGGTTTGACGTTTGAGGTGACATCAAAGTACACACGCTGTTCCCGCATTCCCTTTATTACCACATCCCAAATAATAATACTTTCCTTAGAGATAACGCTAACTCAACAGCAGTGTTACTCTAGTATGTTTTCTATTGGGTCACTTTTAAGTCATTTTCAAATGAGATATCAGTACCTGTACTCAAGTATAGCTTGGACTGTTACCATGTGGGTGCCTGTGGTGTGTGTGAGTGTGTATACTCGAGTGTAAAGTATACTTTGTGAATTGAATCTCTTTGTACGCTTCTTAGTATTTCTTGTACGGAGGTTATACACACAATATGTGAGATACATTGTGTGTAAACATGTAGCTGCAGGTGTGTGCTTTTAGTTATGTGTGTGGGTGGTTCTGCATTGATGGATACTGTGTGTATTTGTGGGTGTTTCTCCCCATGAACAGTTGGAGGAGCTGATGGGGGCGTTGGAAAAAACCCGCCAGGAGCTGGACGCCACCAAGCTGCGTCTGTCCTCCACTCAGCAGTGCCTGCACGAGCGCGACGGACACCTCCACAGCATGCGGCAGGAGAGGCGCAAACAGCTGGAGGAGATTCTGGAGATGAAGTCAGTCTCAGTCACATCTACACATATTTATATCTGCACGCTATTTATATATTCGGTGTCCCATCTGAGCATCTATCTGTCTCTCTGCCTTTCTCCTTTTCCTTCATTCCATATCTAACTCTTTCCATGTGCCCAGCCCAGCAGCACTATCACTATGGAATAACACATCACATACTGTACAACCATATGTCATCGAAATTCATGGCTCTGCTTTTCTTAAGTCAGCAAAAGAAAGCTAACTCAATAACGTGAAAGCATTAAACTGCACCGCGGCGGCTTTGTTGCTACAGCAGAAAGCTGCGTGTACATATATTAATAGGCAAGTCGATCTGCTCACCGGTGTTCATGTGCACCTGTGTGTGACAGTTATATAGACATCAGCGCTGATGTGCGGTTTAAAGCAGGATCAGCTGTAAACTATAGCTGTCTGGCGGAAAGGTACATTTATTGAGGACAGGTGGCTTTCAGAGACGAGATCTTAGACCGCGGCTCCGTCAGAGTACAGGAAAAAGATGTGTGTGTGTGTGTGTGTGTGTGTGTGTGTGTGTGTGTGTGTGAGAGAGAGAGTGAGGGAAAGGAGGAAACAAATAGCGTGTATGGGATTGATGTGTTTCCATGTGTGCGTGTGGGTCAGTGGGTATGTACGAATGTGTGAGCGAGTTCAGCGATCTGTCAGTGGATGGGCGACATGTGCGTTTGCTTTGAGCGCTCTGATTGAAGGAGCATGGAGCTAATGTGTGGTTGTCATGTGCTGCGGAGAAATGCCTTTAATGTCCGCCACTCAGTACAGTACAAAAGGGAAGGCTGGCACATATGTATTGAAAACACTTTTAAAATCCATTACGCCTCACAAACCCCTCTGATCACACTAACGCCAAAAGAATGTGTGTGTATGTGTGTGTGTGCCCATGCCTGTGCATGCATGTGTGATATAAACCATCTTCTTGTCTGTTCCAATTCCCACCATCTAGACATTACCAGGGACGCTTGGTAGAGGAAATGCGTTACATATGATATACGCAAAAATCACGCTTCTAGGTATGTGCATGAACTAACGCCGACATGTGAACGATACCTTTGTGTGTTACCGGCTTAAATCATTATATTACCATTAGAAAGATGGGAGGGAGAAGTTGGTGTGATGGTTGGTTGACATAAACAGCAACAAAGTGGATGGAATTCTTTGTGTGCAAGACTGAACACAAGTCTGCGCTGGTAAGAGCTAATGGAGGAGGCACAGGGGGCACGAGTGTGTGTGGTCTCTCGAGCATTGGATTCTGTGTACGTGTGTGTGTGTGTGAGGAGGTCGCAGGCAGGGTTCGGGGTCACTGATGATGAGGATTAAAGGACTGTTGAATTGCAAGGGGCAAAGCTTCGTGAGACTGACTTACATCTGAAAAAGCCACAAAGATACGCACACAGACCGTGCACACAACCTCAGTGGAACTCACATATAATCACTCACGTCTGCAGACATGCACACACTTACACAAACTTTGGCTTTCTGCTTATAGGGGCCATATTCCCATAGCTCAGCTCTGGTCCAAGTTAGCACGGGGGAAAAACTAAACAGGAAAGATAGGGCAGAGAAAGAAGGGTAATGAGAGAGCGAGACGGGGAGAAAGAGAGGAAGGGAATTAGAGTGAGAACAAGAGAAACTGAGCCAGAATCAGGGCAGGATGGAATGGAGGGGCGAGGACTATACAAACTGAACTATTTCAAATCTTAGAAATCATGAGAGAAGCTTGACTGCACGCCAAGTTTCTCCCTCTCCCCTCTGTAATGTGGCATTTGTCAAGAAGACCAGCTGAAGCAAACCATGTAGATCGCGTTCCCCAATGAAAAGTGTGTGTGTGTGTGTGTGTGTGTGTGTGTGTGTGCTTGTGTGTGCTTGTGTGTGTTTGAGAGAGCGGCGAGGGAGACGGAGAGAGAGAGCAGACTCTTGGCTTTTCAACACTATTAATGAAAGAGACAAGAGGGGGAAAAATCATTTTCAATATCCTCCCATTGCTTTTGGGTTTCCTTGCTATTCAGTGTGTGTGTGTGTGTGTGTGTGCATGTGTGCGCGTGCATGTGTGTGTGTGTTTGAATATTATACAGTATGTTTGAAACTCAATCAGGTGTGGGGTGAGAGAACAGACCGGCACCACTCGTTATACATCAAACATTCAGCTCTGCATCTGAAGAAAGCACTCACACTTAGACAGACACACGCACGCACACACACCTCATGGAGCGAGTCATTGAATAAGCCTCGGGTCATGGGGTGT
This sequence comes from Brotula barbata, assembly GCA_900303265.1. Classification (NCBI taxonomy): domain Eukaryota; kingdom Metazoa; phylum Chordata; class Actinopteri; order Ophidiiformes; family Ophidiidae; genus Brotula; species Brotula barbata. The sequence continues at coordinate 56,582 of OMNV01004846.1, read as the reverse complement.
AGGTGCACAATAGAGAAATTATGTGTTTGGACATTTTGAATAGCTAGTCATTGAGATGTTTCCATAGTCTGAATGGGATAATACTACATGCCACAACATCACGGTAGCTTGCTGAACCCGATCCTCCTGTAGACACTGGGAATGTGTCTGATATGATCTCTGTTTACATTATAGCGATGGGAAATGATAATAGAGGAAAGATAAAGGAGAAAAAAAAGCACAGAGACATGTAGGGTTTAACATGTACAATTTTTAATAGGGAGAGAAGAGGAAAGGTGATGAAGTTTGAGAGATGGATGGAAAATCAGGGAGCGTGTTTGTAGAAAGTAAAGCCGGTATAGAAGGAGAAGTGGAGAAATTTTAGTGAGTAGCTAGGGAGGGACTAAATCATGAGAAAAATGGGTGATGGCATGAGGGAGTGATTGATGGACTAAAGGAGGAGGGAAATGATGGAGGGAGTGGTAAAAGACAAAGGAGAAATAGATGGAGGGAGCAGCGACGGATGTGGAGGCGGATGAATGTGTGACTGTGTCCACCAACACACCATGAGGAGTAGGCACCTGCAACACATCAGAGCCAGAGCTGCCTGCTTTTATTCCAATGTGAATTATCACACAGGAAAACCTGAATGGGAGGGCAAGAAAATCCATCCATCCATCCATCCTTCCATCCGTCCATCTGTTCATCCATCCATCCTTCCATCCATCCATCTTTGCATGCATCCTTCCATCCGTCCATTCATCCTTCTATCCATCCATCTGTCCATTCATCCTTCCATCCATCCACCCATCCATCCACCCATCCGTTCATCTGTTCATCCTTCCATCTTTCATTCATAGCTCCATCCATCCATCCTTCCATCCGTCCATCTGTTCATCCATCCATCCTTCCATCCTTCTGTCATCCATCTTTGCATCCATCCATCCATCCATCCATCCATCCATCATCCTTCCATCCATCCATCTTTGCATCCATCCTTCCATCTGTCCATTCATCCTTCCATCCATCCATCTGTCCATTCATCCTTCCATCCATCACCCATCCATCCACCCATCCGTTCATCCATTCATCCTTCCATCTTTCATTCATCCCTCCATCCATTCATCCTTCCATTCATCCATCCATCCATCCATTCATCCATCCATCCAGCCATCCATTATCTATACCGTTTATCCATGTCAGGGTCACAGTGGGGCTGGCACTCATCCCAGCATTCATTGGGGTAAGGGCAGGGTACACCCTGGACAGGCTGGCTGTCTGTCAAGGGGCCAACATATAGAAACAGACAACTTATTCGTACTCCCATTCACACATATGGTCAATTTAGATGCTCCAATTCACCTAAGCTGTATGTCTTTGGAGGTTGGATGAAACTGGAGCCCCTGGAGGAACCCCACACAGATACAGGGAGAATCTGAAACACTGAAAGGAAAATCAATGCTTCAGTATCACTAAAAATGTGTACAAATAGTAAATGATATTAAGTTTTTCATTTTAATGAAGCATTTAGTATAACATTAAAAGAGTTACATGTTCAAACTGAACACATTCTGTATTCAAATAGAAAGTAGCCCGGAAGTATAGTTGAGGAAAGCCAAATCTTTCATGGAGTCACTGGAGCTCTGTTGATTATGTCTGCTTGTTGTTTCCTGCCATTAAGAATTTGTTGAAGTGTAGTGAAAGGGGACATTTTTATGTGAATTTCTTTTTTCAAACTTTTGTTTCAATCTGCAAAAAAAGTCTTCCTTTAATGCGTGTGTCCCTAATGTCCCACCTGCTCTTTAAAACTAATATTTAAAGGCAGACTTTGAATATGATCAACACATACTGTACTATTTTGCACTCTAGAAATGAGGGAAAATAAAATGTCCTCTTTAATTTCAACACACTGTGATTCATATTCTCCATGGTCAATTCTTTGCTCAAATGCTCATTGTTTTGTAGTCAAATATCTAATATTAATATTTATTATTTTGAAACTTCAACGTTATAATCACCATATTTATTTTTATTCTAGATATATACATATAAAGATAAGAGCACCTACCTTCAAACCCCAAAGCTCAGTTCCGTCCATGAATTGTGTTTTCTTAGAGCAGAAGCAATATTATGACTTTCAAATTCCCAACATGGACATCCTGTCTGCGCAGCAGTATCGCCATGGTTACACTGTCTAAAAACATAGAGAGACCAGCTGCACTGGCAAGGTCACGTCCCAGGTCTCTCAGAGGGACTGGGACACATGTATGAGTGCGCGCACACACACACACACACACACATGTTCCAACTCCATATGGCTTATACTTTACAATGTTATGTATGTACAGATTAAAAATTTTGTACTGACGTATTTGCATGCAATGCACATACATATAATTCACATTGTGTGCACATGATGTAAATATTCACTCATAGGTTACCCACAAAGTCTCATGTACACTCATGCAATCACAGAGAAGTGTGTATACACACTCCCCCATGCACACAAGTATGGTGTTACAGTGCCATTGTTGTGATAGTTAATGATGACACATAGAAGGTCGGCACAGTGTGTGAATGAGATTCTCTGTGCTGCACTGACGAGGAGGGGGTGACCACACATCACCTTCCTCTCTCCCACAGCAACTTTGTGTGTGTGTCTCGCCTCGTGGGAACTCTGGGCCATTCATCATGTCTGTCTGTGCTCCCGTGCCCTCTGACACGCATGTTTACCTTCAACATGTACGTCGGCTGGCGGGTCGGTCCGTGTGTTATTATGTCAGGGCCTAGGCATGCTCCGCCCTTCTCCTCCTCTGAGTTTTGTCAATGGAGGGCTTCATCACGCGTAAATCCCTGCTTGAAGCCCGGTGTGAAGTACAGTAATGTAATGACAGGCTGGGTCCCATACCTTATGTTTTATTAAGGAATATTAAACCTTGTGTGTGTGTGTGTGTGTCCAAGGAGGATCTCTGCTTACAATGTGGAGCAGGGTTCAAGCAGAGGATTGAGCCCTCACATGAACTTTAATGCTTGAATGCTGAATTTAGTTATTGTTCAGATCAGATAATGTGAATTGTCTTATACTTTATTCTTTCCCAGACCCTGTTATTCTCTGGGACTGTAAAACTGGATGTCCCACCCTGCACACTGTTATTTCTATGGCTCCAAGTAATTTACTATAACTTTGACAATGCCTGTAGTAATTGTCAGTGTGACTGTCAAACTGGGCACACATTTGTGTTCTGTGTGCTGGTGTGTCCTTTGCGGTAAATCATAAGTCAATTAGATGTAATATGTCATTAAGGGCAAATTGCTTCATCCAATCATGTTCATAAACACCTGTTACATTACTAGAACCATGACTAAAGTCTCATTTCATATCATAAAACACACTGTCCTGCTAAAATTATATATATAATTATTTTAGTCTGTAAATTTCATTGACATGTGAATGAACTCTGGTGACATTTTAAGCTGATTTAATACCCTTAAATCAGAGAATTGAGGTTTCCTTTGCCAGTTTGTATTTACATCAGTGAACACAGTATAAACAGTGTATAAACATATGCAGCAGCTTATTAACACTGATTGGCTTTTACCTCAGACACCCATTACAACAACAACGTGTCTGTAGATTGATGTATTCATTAACGTATATGAATGAGCTTAAATCATCATTGTTGTGTTTACTTAGTGTGGTGCTGAGCATTTTGCAAAAAATGTTTTCTTTTCTTTTTCTTCATCCGTTAGCCTCATTGTCTCTTATATCTGATGCGGGAGTGATTTGTAAGTCTGAGCTGTTATAAACATGATGCAGAGACGTGGTAGATTAAGAAAGATGAGTCTTTTAAAAGACCAAAATATCTTGTTGCCTCACCTGGAGACTGTCGGGGAGAATTCAGCCCTAATACTAAAGAAAAAACCTGTAGTGATTGACATACAGGGTCAGGGACAATGCTTACATATGGTGACTGCTGTCATGAGTAAAATCTATTTCTCCTCCTCACTGCATCTTCACTCTTACACTATTCCCCTTTCCAACTTCTGCTCATTTCTCTCTTCTCTTCTTCTCTCTTTTTGTCTGTCTGTCTGTCTCGAGCCTTCGTTTGTCTGTGGACGGGTGGAAGAAGGCCTGGAATTTATCACACATACCTAATAATTACTATCACAGGAAATAGTTGTGAGGAAGTAGGTGCACTAGCCCTGTTAATTAGTGTCATTTGTAAACACACACACTCACTCAGAGATAAACGCACACACAAGGTAATTAGCATCGTTTGGCTGGTGTAGAATGTGGGGAGGGAGGGAGGAGGGGGTCGCTCCATCTGATTGGCCAACACCCAACGTTTTCCTGCTTGTTTGAATCATAAGACTAATTGATTGGGAGAGTTGGGTGTGTTTGTGTGTGCGCTAGTTAGTAGTTGATTAGGTGGTCCCCGCAGCCATAAAGCAGCAGCCCAGCACAAAGCACCCAGAGCTCCGAGACGACAGACCTGCCCTCGGGGTCACCAATAAAAGGAGGTGAGGGGAGGAGGTGTTGTCACATAGATTAGGTTCTATAGATAGATAGATAGATAGATAGACAGATAGATAGATAGACAGATAGACAGATAGATAGATAGATAGATAGATAGATAGATAGACAGATAGACAGATAGACAGATAGATAGATAGATAGATAGATAGATAGATAGACAGATGATAGATGAACATCCATTATGTCTACTCAGTCTTTGTTAATTGGAGAAACATATTGTCATAGAAAGTATTTGTTTGTGGCCTAGTCTCTCTGTCTCCACTGGTTTGATTAGAGTGTTATTGGTCCTGTAAGTCTCTCAGTCAGATGGATCCCAGGAGGTTTTAATCGAGAACAATAGTCGAAAGGACCACTTCCCAGCATTGGGCCGCTGCAGAGCTGTGCCCCAGTCAGCATACACAACCATAGCCCCAGGCACTCCTGGATTGTGTGTGTGTGTGTCTGATCTGGTTAATTCAGGGATTCAGGCCCAAACTGTAATTATCATTATGTACTTCTCGGTAGTGGCAGGAAACAGCCCAAGCAAGTTTGGATGATTGTGTGTGTGTGTGTGTGTGTATCTTGCTGTTGTGTATTAAATGTGTTTGTGTACATTGGGCAACTTGTGCATGCATGAATCAGTGTGTGTTTGTGTACATACTAGAGAATGCCACACACACATGCACACAATGATGGAGTAATGATGTGAGGAGCATGAGAGCTATTAGCAGTGAAAGATAAGCAGATTCCGCTAGTGGCTATGTGATGATTTTTCCTGCTCTCGTTTTGGACCCGCTCTTGTTCATTTGGTCTCCTTGAAATGGAGACATATTGGAAGCACAACAGTTCTCTCAAGGGCTCGTGGGTGTCCAAAGTCAAGAAGAAGAGGGGAGAGAAGTAACGAGATGTGAAGAACACAAGAGGAAATGAATGGAAAGGGGCAAAAAGGAGAAAATTAAAAACCAGAATGCAAAGAAGCCACTGAAGTCGAGCTCACTACTCAGATTTAAAATCTCATAAAAGTAAAAACTGTGTCTTATTTGTTGGTGGAGAGAAATTGAAATTCACAAGCATCTCAGACCCAGTTAACTTTCACAACTCTGCAGTAAAACTTTTGTCTCATTTTTACGATATCATAGTAGTCGTCCAAGAAAAAGCACAGGCTGTGGAAAAGAGAAGGAGGGAGAGGAAGAAAAAACACAAAAAGCTAAAAAACCAGGCTGGCCAAAAGTTTATTTGGAGCAAGCGCCCCATCTATTCAAGATGCAACCGCAGCTTAATCTGTGTAGCCCTTCATCTTTAAAACTAGCATCAATAAGACAGAGGAGGCCTTTATGTGGGCGGACAGCCTGGGTAAAGACACGACTGGTCACCACTAAACAAACAACACAGGAATCCCGAAAAGACAAGCATTGCTGGAGGGGGTGTGAGCCAAGACAATGGCATGACTTTTCAGACTGAAGATGAAACACAGAAAATAGACGAGTGTGTTTGTGACAGTGTGTGCATGCATGCTTGAGCATGCGGGCATTCATGAGTGTTCCGCTATGTATGAGGGCATTTGTGTTTATGTCTGGGGTAATTTAAGCCAGGATCAGAGAGCTGTGGAATATGCATGTCTTTTTAGCATACTCTTTTCAAAACCGGAACAAGCCGGTAGTCGTGTTATTTAACCCTAATCGAAACTGCGTTGAATTTTGAAATGTGAATATCATTCAGTTAAGTATGAGACATAGGAGGTTAGCATTACTGTTGCATTGCAGAGGAGCAGTGTGTTGTCCAATATGTCTGTCTGTGTTTATGGCTAAGAGACATGTAAATATAAGGGATGACTGCTAATCACTCTTCTTAAAAATATACTCATGACCCGTACACATACACACACACAAACACGCAGAGCACTATGCATGAACATAATCTGACATGTCTCCATGCTAGGCATATAGGTCTCTGAGTTCACTATTCACTGAAATCAAATGTGTGTGTTTGGCCCTGGGTTACATACTCGATTGAATTAGAGAAATGGTGCACATGTACACACATGCACATACACTTACTTACACACATATATACGCACACAAAATCACACAGACACACATCTCTATTAAGTTAAAGAAGAGAGTTGAGTGTCTTCTTCCATTGCAAGGGCTTTTTTGAGATAAGATCGGCTTGGGGTGCTCTCCTATGCAGGATCCCTGCGCACATCAAACAACCGTAAACCACATCACAGAGGCAGGAAGAGCTCGGCTCCATTAGCCAGCCCATAAAGAACATGTGTGTGTAACAGGAGAGCTACGATAGCCACTACAAAAGGTTTACACACATAGGACAAACACACTGAGGTATGCAGTCCCCTCTATGCATACACATATGTGTAACCTTTATATATATATATATATATATATATATATATATATAAAACCAAGAATTGAAGTATGGCATACCAGAGTAACACTTGCAAAAGTATGTACTTTACATACCGTTGCATTAGCTGTTTTGTGTGACAATTTACTTACAAAACATTTAATTTGATTATATGTACTAACCCAAATATGTGGATATGTATGTGCACAAAAACCCCACACACACATATACATATGAACAGCTTGTCCGTGTGTGTGTGTGTGTGTGTGTGTGTGTGTGATTGCATTTTGGCTTTATCAATGTCATCTGAGTGTGCTCTGCATTTTATTCATTCCAACTGGGTCTCAAGCATAAAGTAATGGTCTGGTTAACAAACTGGCGCACAGACTGCGTTGAAGTAATGGCCTGGTAACATGGTGACACAAAAAAGCAGGAATTCAGGAATCTGGCCAGATGGCAATGATTAGCTTTATTGGTACACAACTGGTACAGACATACCCCCACAAGACAGACAGACACACACACACACACGCACACGCATGCACACATATACCCCCTGCACCCTCACATCCCTCTGTAACTGGAACGCTGCTCCCTCTCCAGGCAGTTCCCCTATACTGTTTGCAAAAAGAGACTCAAATGTAGTGTTTAGTGACAAAAGCCCAAAAAGACACACAGTCAGGGAGAGAGACAAAAGGAGGAAAAGATCAACACAGATGAAGTTTGTCCATTTTTCTTACACTGATTTAAAACAGATCTTCCCCCTTTTCTACAGTGGGATATCACCCTCTGTGTGTCTCAAAGAGAGAAAGAGAGAGAGAGAGAGAGAGAGAGAGCGACGATTCAAACGGGATGTCCATCAATCAGTGCGACCAGACTTACTGTGCCACAAGATGATGTCTTAAATGTGCAAATGTAGGCTTAGATCCAAGAAGGAAGAACGTGCAGAATGCAATGTTTTAAACTGGACCAAAGCATGTAGGTATTGAGACATAATCTACAAAGAGACAAATTTGTCCCAGTGACAGAATGAAATGGAGATTCAACGCCCACCCAGCTCTCTCCTAAACCATCCTGATGTGTATTAATGCTGCGGATTAGACTGCCTGCTAGCATTACGGGCCTTCTCATGCCAGTCGCTGCCGCTCTGCCCGCCGAGGTTAACGCGTAATACTGAAGATGACATATATACAAACAGAGCGACTGCTGCTGATACCACACAGGATGCCAACGTGGTGAGAGCATGCACACTGGATCGGGACTAAAGCGTGTGTGTCACTGAAATGAGCGGTGGAGAGCTGATGGATGGACACGGAGACGGAGAAACAGAGGGTGTTCAGAGAGGAGTTATGCACTATGGCAGGCTCTAATTGCTTGCGGCTCCTGTTGTGTGTTTGGCTTTGTTTGAGCATGTCCAATATAACCAGTCACAGGGGAGCCTCTGCCAGAGCAAACACACTCACAAACACACCGCTCAACCAGAGAAAATGCTTTTATGGCATTGAAGACTTTAAGTAACATGACACCCAGGGCAAACAGTGAGTAATAAAGCAATTGCAGCACATTGTTTATATCTTCCTCCTGGCATTGCTTGTTTGAGTGTCTCAATTTCCTGACATCACTGTCCTGACATGTCACTTTGGGAGCATTGTTCTCATGCCAGAGTCAGTGCACGATAAACACACAAGGCAGGCTTTGGGGAAGGCATAGGTGCACGCAGTATACAGTATGTGCAGCAAACACACAAATCGGCAGACACGCGTGTATGCACACGTATGCTGCAGACTTGACGTGTCAATCACGAATCCCGGTTCGTGCCAGTGTTTCCCCAACCTCTAAACAGATTCCTGGTATGTCTAACGTTTTTTTGCATGCTCTTCTGCAGCTTTTAACTTTTTTGTTCTGTGAGGCTGCTGCTTTTGATGCTGAAATCTTTTTGCATACGTATGTATACTTTTCTCAGCTGTGTGGGTCTGTGGTGGACTTAAATAAGATTTATTCTCAGAGTAGGTTTATTCTCCAACCCCCTCCCCCATCTTTCTCTTTCCCGCTTTCTGTTTTTCTTTTTGCAAATCACCTGTACTGCTGAATAAGCGTGCAGCCTTTATGACTTTGTGGGTGTTTGTGGGCGTCAGTGGTCGTGTGTATACATTTAACTAATAAAGTCTGCAATTGTTAAGGTTTTATTACCTGCAAGACGGCATAATAATGTGTTTGTGTGCAGGGGTATGTTGTGCATTAATCCATTCATTGTATTTGCCCGCTTTCATATGTAGAGTATCATAGAACAGGTGTTTCTAACCAGTGGTCCGGGCCCTCCTGGTGGTCCGTGGAGGTATTGCAGGTGGTCCATGAGAATAATTTATATAATGCCATTTTAATGCCAGAACTTGTTATAACATTTCATTGTTTTTGTTATCATTTTTATTGTTTAAATTTCTTATCCATCTCATTTAATTTACCTCTTGAGAGTGGATTTTCCATACTGGCATACACAGTTTGCCAAATAGATTGAAATCTGCTGCCCAAGAAGATGCAATACAAAACATTAAATAAATAAATAAATAAATAAGTAAATACATTTGTTAGGAACTGGGAACTTTGCTAAACTGCACAGGAACAATACAATGATGTTCATTTGGCAGTCCTACACAGTTATGGCATACATACACGCAAACACACATACCTTATGATCTTTAAATATCTTATTGCCATGGAGAGAGCAGTTCTTATTGTCAGATTATTTTGTTGGAGGTGGAGGACTGCTGTGAGTATTTACATCCTCTTCCAGTGATTGCTGGAGACGTTTGTGAATGTGCGCAGCGGTAAAAGCTGTAAAATCAAAGTAATCATGTCAGAACGAGAAGGCAAGGGTCATCTAGGGTGTTATCTTTGGAAATCAGCGTAACACAATTATTATGAAAAACTCCAACACAATTGATTTAAGCACGCAGCCCTTTGTCCAATATACATTTGAGGCCTTAATCAGAGTGAGACAGTGTCCAAACACTCTGTCTGACAGCATTGTGTTATATAATCACAGATACTCATAATATTATTACTAAACCAAATCCAATGTCTAAACTTCTGTTAAGTTCCCTGACAAAAAAGGACACACGCATACACACGCAGACACACTCACCACTCAAGCCAAACCCCCTTCTCAGCATATAGAGGGACACAGAAATTATATTTATATAACTATCTTAAGTAGCATGATTTAGGATTTGTGCAAAATTAGACGCTAAACTAAGATCTCTGCAGTAACTGTTAGCATGGTAGTGTATGGAATGTACAGGTTTGAATTGTACTGCCCCGAAATATTTGTGTGACAACAGAATGATTGAGATGGTAAAAAATAAAAATCCCTTTTTTTCTCTCCCTCTTTCTGTCAGACACACACACATACAAACAGCCATTTGTGTGTGTGTGTGTGTTATCTATATGGCAATCAGTGGTTCTGTCAGCAGCATCTGACTGCTCGCTCCCACTGATCGCATTATTAAAAACCAGATGTATGCTGGAATCCACGCACAGGTGTGCGCGAGGTTGGGCGTAGCATTTATCACATTTCACCAAAGTGCCTGCCTTTGTTTGTACGCCGTGTGCATATCACTTTACAGCGTTTACTTGTGTTTATGTGCTAAATAGGCGGCAGTAGACAAGACATACTGTGACAATGTCAAAATCAAACCATGCTCTCATCTCATAGGAAAACCCAAGGCAGGAATAATAATAATAATAATAATAATAATAATGATAACAGGTCAAACGGTTAAAGTCTGCTGTTGTCTTTGCCTCAGTAATTACAAGGCGCACACACATTTGCCGTGTCATAACGACATTTGCGTGCATGTGTGTCCATACTTGCTTCTACCAGTTTCATACATTAATAAAACTTGCACATGCACACACCTAACATTCCACAATAAGAGGTAGAACCATTATGACAGGAGTGTAAGCTGTTTCCACAAATCTTCTTCACACGCACATTTATTCACAGCAGCTATACTTTAACACGTAAGGGAACGTCTCTGTTGGGAATTCGCATCATCTGCCAAACAGGTAAATGGTATGATACAGCACTCTCAATCTACCAGAGGCATGATCTGTCTACACCAGCGTCAACGTACAAATTACCCAGATTATAGAGCTCTTTGTGTGTGTCTGTGTGCGCACAGTGGGTATGTGAGTTTGTGTGTTGCAAGCATCTGCCTCTGTGCCAGTGCAGGTAACCGTGTTGCATTTTATCCATGGACGCATGAGTGAAGTTGCGTCTGACTGCGTGTGTGTGAATATGAATGCGAGTAGATGTGCGTGCTGTCGTGTGTGTATTGACAGGGAAATAACAGTATGTTTTTATCAGAGGGCCAGGTTGTAATCATGTTACTCTTTGATCCACTGATCCTTACTGATCTGTCTAAATATACAGCAGATCCGTCCAGACCTGGCTACCCCACTCTAATCAGCACCCTCACCTGAGTGTGTGGGTGTCTGTGTGTATGTCTGTGTTTCTTTCTCTCTCTCTCTCTCTCCCCCTCTCCCTCTCCCTCTCCTGTTGTCCATCTTTATTGTAATCTTTGTTTTTTAATTTATTTTCTAACCTCTGCGTACTTTCAAGCTGTGCTAATGAAGTGTATGTAAGTTAGTAGCATGTGGTCTGCGTGTGTTTGTGTGGCAGACTGTAAAGAAAACAGCCGTTCCCACTGCCTCGACACAAAGGAGAACATTTTTAACTTTTTACCACCCTTCATTAAAAGAAAACTATTAGCCAAGGAATCAGAAGATTGCTAAGCAATAGCAGATGTGTGTTTGTGTTTGTGTGTGTGTGTGTGTGTGTGTGTGTGTGTGTGTGTGTGTGTGTGTGTGTGTGTGTGTGTGTGAACACGTACTTGTACACTCCATCCTGTCTACATGCATGCAGCTGTGTATAGGTGTGTATAGAGAAAATGTGTCTCTATATTTTAGCAATATATATTCTATACTCAAAAGAGCTGTGAAAAATAGATTTTTAACCCCAATTTTTTATCAGTGCAATTGGTCAGGAGGCTAATACTGCACGAGATTAGATTTTCTATTGGGAAAATACATTGTGGGTCTTGTACCCTGTTAGAAAAAGTACCACAAAATTATATTAACACTGACTCATCTGAAAACGTAAATAGGCATTCATCTGTTGATGTCAATTTGACTTATTTATCAAAAGTAATTTTTGGATAATAACTGTACTTAAGTTTTGAAAGTAAAAGTAAGGGTCTC
>OMNV01004846.1:24334-39736 GCA_900303265.1 Brotula barbata | reverse complement strand
TTAGGAGTGACGTTTTTTTTTAAATTTATTTATTTTATTTTTAACTGCTTCTACCATAACCGGACCTGTTCTCTTCAAAGTATTCTCCTTTTATCTCTTTTCACCACACACACACACACACAGATACGTGGTCCCCCTCTCTCTCTCTCCCTATCTCCCTCTCTCTCTGATCGGAATGCAGCAGTGGCCTTCTGGTCCTGCTCATCTCTGGGAGCAGTCAGCCATCTCTCCTCATCCCTGCTCCCACTCTAAACATTTGGCTAGTTTTGACAGATTTGTTGATTTTTGTCCCCTCGTATTTTCTCTCTTGTTGCTGTAAAACTGATACATACTCTTTCAATTAGACCGCCCACCACCCACCAGTCCCACCACTAGAGTGGGAGTGTGTATGTGTTTGGGGCAGGGGGGTGGGGGTGCAGAGTAAGTGGGTTGTATATTTTATTAGCGAAGTGAAAACACACAACCTGGCCCAGTTTGGGAGAGCCATCTGCTTTCGTGGATTTTTCTCGGGGAGCACAGCTCAAGGTTAGCCTGTGAGGTTTCACGCTTTCACTTGAATCTTAGGATTAGCGCGTGATGTCTAACGTAGAGTTGCCATAACGGAAGATTAAAGTTGACGTAGCGATGCAGGCATGCAGAAACAGTTTCTTCCGTATTGTGGATGGATTCAATCCTCACAGGTGATGGGAGTAGAGATTTGGTAACTGGCTGATTGGTGACAGTGACCCTATCTAATGTAGTCATTACTTGTAACTCTTCCAAACACAGATTTACCATTTCAGTTGGACTCGCTGTAAACTCACCAAATCAAGCCAAGTGTGTTTTATGTTGGAAATAGACGGTTTTCCCTACCTCCTTCGCAGTAAATAACACTGTGTTCCAAGGCCATAAATATTAGTGTCACTCAACCATGCCCCTTTCTCATGTCCTCTGCTTGATCTCGCTACAGGCCTCTAGTACCTCCAGATAGGGCCTCTAGTCCTGTGCTGCACCTTCACAGGCTTACAATCAAGGGATGGCTATAAAGAGCCCCTGGAATGTTTCTGCGGAGCTGGACAGTTAAGTGTTGGAAAGGCATGATCACAAACTTGAAGAAGTCATAATGGATGTTCTGGGAACCAATATTAGAAGGCTCCCCATGTCTGGGCTAACAAAATACATCACACATGCACATAAGAACATGAAAGTGGAAATGTGTGCATAGACAGACAAATGTACACACACACACACACACACACACACACACACACACACACATGCATACACTCACTTAAGGGCAGACAATATTGATGGTTCCCTCGGGCATCACAAGGACGCATCTGTTTCTGTCCCGCTGACTCTCCACACTCATAATTTCAAGTAAGTCATAACACAAATTATAAACACATATCCCTCAACCGTGACGCCAAGGAATAACAACATGGAGTGCGCTGAGCTGATTTAGGGTAGGCTGGGACTCTTAAATCTTTACCTTTGCTCCTTTCTTCCCTTCATCCGCTCCCTCTCTTCCCTCATTTCACTCCGCTGCGGCGCAGGTGGCGGTCAGTCTTGTCAAACACGTGCGTTTCGCTCCTCTTTTACCTTCATCCCCCGCCATCTTTTTTTTTTCTCTTCCTGTTTATCATTTTGAATCTCTCACATCTCGATCTCCACTTCCACGGCCGTACCTCACCTCGTTTCTGCTCTCCTTGACTTTGGTTTGTGCAGTTGCGTGAAAGCGTGTTTATGCGCGGTCTTGACCCCGACGTCGCCCCTCGTCACCCAGGAATCTGTCTCTTTCGGCTAGTGTCTCCCGGTGGCACGGTGATGTCATGGCCCTCTGACAGCAGCCCCACCTCAAAGACGTCTTCATCAAAGTCTTCGCTCCTTATTTCTCATCACTTTTTCCTGAGTGATCTCCTTCCTCCTCGCTTCTCCTTCTTTTCTTCTACTATTTCCCTCGGCCTCCTCTCCTCTGACCTCCACCCCCTCACCACCCTCACCTCTCATCCCATAGTCATGTACTTTAGCCATCCATCTCCCACCTCTGGTGCTCCGAATGTCTCAATATGTCTCAGGAACCATGAAGGTTCAATTGGAATCATATGTTGTAGTGGGGCTGAAAATTTAACCCTTTATAAAGGATACATCAGGAACCCTCAGATGTGCTGCAAAGCCTTGTGTGCGTTTGGGAAAATCTTGAAACCAAAATCTAAAAATGAAGTATGAAGTTCATTTGGTCCGCCAAAATACACAACGCGTACAGTAGATTTAAAAAAAATATATAAATCCAAGTTTAACACATCGTATTAATTTGGCCTTTTATTGGCGTGCCTTCTCAGTGCACTGTGTCCGACTTTTATGAAGACTAATCACACGTGTGTCATGAAAAACCATCGCATTGTCACCCTTTCAATCTGACAGGAAATGGAGATAATCCTTTGTTTGTCCAGGACAAGCCAAGTCTGAGTTAAACGGGGAGTGAAACAAAAGCGGGAGGAAAGAGAGAAAGTTCACCCTCTCAAGATCGGCCTGCAGATACAGTACAACCATTTGTGCGTGTGTGTGTGTGTGTGTGCGCGTCTGTCTGATAGATGAGTCCTGTCTGCTAGATTCATGTACACTGCAAGTGTGTTCTTCATTGAAGGCCAACTGGCCACTCAAATTAAACGTGATTAAATACCCCAGTGTGGCTCAGGTTCAAAGAGCGTCAGTAATACTAAGACACACACACACGCACACACCATGCACGCACAAACACTGATTGACGACGTGGGAGACAAAGTTTACTGGCTGTCTAATCATAATAGTGCCCCCTTTTTATTGTTTTAGGAAGACATCATTCAGCAGAGTCCTCCAGTACCACTGTGGGAGCACCCACAGGGAGACAGAGCTGCAATCTGCTGTGTTAATGAAGTGACTGGAAGTGATTCAGCTTTGTTGAAGCGTAGCAGCCACTTTAGTTCAGAGGCTTAGTCAGTCAGTCTTAGGTACCAAGCGTGAGTGTTCAGCCGTGAAGTCCGTACCTGTACAAAAGAACGCCGCTCCGATGGATGTGGCAGCCATATCATTCAGTCCAAGACAGCAGCATTCGCTCTGGTCGTAAAAAGACGACATCATTCTTACCGAGGACAGCTCGCATGTGAAATCTGCGTGAGCTGGAAAAGCTGCACTGCCGTAGACGCCGGAGTAAAAATGTCCAACATTTAGCCGTACTTAAAATATACGAGCGCTGTTGCTGTTTTTTTTTTTGGGAGGGTGTCATATGGAAATAAAATTGAGTAAAGGACAAGCAACAACTCAAAGCACGTCTTTCATGAACGGGTTCGGCAACTTGAAGCGCGAGGGAGCAACAGAGGGCAAGCGTCTTTTATGAGGTGACTCAGAGGTGGCAGAGGAGAGATGGATTGTTGTTTGGCTTTTTCAGATGAGTTCACAGATAAGATAAAACTCGCGAAGGGGGGGGGTTGTAACCTTTAACTTCAAACATTTCTTCCTCCAAATTGGACCTGCACGTACATACACACACATTCCCAAAGGATTCCTCAATTTCAATTAGTCACCATATCAATATTCATTAAATTACTTTACGTTATATTTCACAGTTCATCCAGGAGGGAAGGTGTGTCTGAGAGACAGAGAGGGTGAGGTCAGACGTTGTAGTTTATACAGCATGTCACATGACACTGTGATGTAACGATGGCCTTTCTGCAAGTTGGTTAGGCCTGTTAATCTGATGCAGTGTTCATGAGCAGGGGTACACGGTTACACATTCCTTGACCATATATGACTCTCTGTAGCACCCATTCTCTCTACTCTATTAAACGCGCCTGAAGATAAAGTAGCGGAAGCAGGAGCACAATTGCAAGGAAGAAGATTTGGACCAGGCAAAAAAGTCAGAATTCAGACTTTATTCTCAGAATACTGCAGAAAAATGTGGGACTTCAGATTAAAAATGTCTGAATTCTTAAATCTCAGGTAAAAAAAAAACTGTAACAGACTTTTTTCTGCAGTTGTGATTTTTTAAAATTCAAATTCAAATTTTATTTAAGATCGTTGTCAAAATTTCAACTTTTTTTTCTCAGAATTCCAAGATTAAAAAAAAGTCAGATCCTGCATTGTAATTTTTAAAAGAATGTTTTTTGGGATTTTTTTTTTTTTTGTCTTTTTCTGCATTTTCACGTCTTGCAAAATCCCTCCAACCCCTGCTCAGATGCACTTGCTCTCAATGTTCATGTTGGCCCATCTGTGTGCACGTGTGTGTTCTTGTTACAGTGAGCATTAAAAGGAATAACAGTGGACGTGTAGGGAGACGAAAAGCATCACGTCAGCTCTGCTCCATGATTAATGGTGTGATTAGGTGTTCCAAGCCATGTCAGAACTCACATTTTTGCACACACAAATACGAGTGCAAATACACACACACACACACACGCACGCACACAAACACACACACAGGGGTCTATTAATGGCCTTGAATGGGAGAATCCAGAATCCAGACGTAGTGCGCAGATAATTGCACTGAAAACACCAAATGTGGAGTCCCAGACCAGCACCATTTTATTCACAGTGCTGTGTGTTTGTTTTTGCAATTGAGTTATTTCTTCAGGGAGTTAAATCATGGAATGAAAACACTCCAATGCGGGTCAATTTTTAATTGAGCCCAAAGTGTATTTTGAACCTCACGTACACCGGCACATTACCGTGCAGGTTTAATGCCCTGACTGAAGAATCTGGACTCCAGCCCCGCTGTGTTTATCCAACTTCAAATACCTGCAGTGTGTACAAACCACTTACACTGATGGGGAAGTCTTTCAAACTACATTATATGTACTTGTTCGTCTCTTCGTCCATCTTCTCCTCTTCCCATTATATTTAACCACATGACAGAGGAATATGGCCTCCGCAGGGGAGGTGCGTGTCATCTGTGAACATCTGTGAGAAACTGTTTGTGCTTCTGAGTGTATTTACAAGAGCGGGAGACTGAATGCGTGTTTGTCACACACCGGATTTATGACATCCTGTTTGACGACGGGGATAGTCATCACCAATCTACCTCCCACAATGACACAGACTGCTCCTACGCAAAGGCTGGGTTTGGACCTGTGGGGGTAAATGTCTGTCTGGTTGTGTGTATGAGGGAGCTCGGAGGTATGTTCCTTCTGCACCTGTTTACAGTCATTTGTTTCCCCTCCTTTACACACACACACACACACACACACACGTTTTTTTAACCAGCGGTGACAGTGCAAAGATGTCATATCCTCCTTAGGCTGAGCTATTAAGCCACATTACATTATTACATCCTCATGAGTCATACTGAGGTACCATTAATGTACCACTTAGCAGACCACTTCAAAGATGTCTGCTTCTTTCCCGTGGAATCTTTGTCTGAGTGTGCAAGGAGCACTGGAATGAGTGACGATGTGTGTATGTGTGTGTGTGTGTGTGTGTGTGTGTGTGTGTGTGCGTGGAGGGGGGTTGATTGATGAGCTGTGTTTGCATTTGTATAATGGCTTGCGGCTGTAGACGTGGATGCCATCAAACTGTGTGTCTTTGCTGTCCACCTGTCTAGTTATCAAAGTGTCATACATTCAACCTTAAATCTCGTCCGCACCTTTGTCACCTTTTGTCCATTTCAGGCAGCAGGCTTTGCTGGCGGCCATCAGCGAGAAGGACGCCAACATCGCCCTGCTGGAGTTATCCTCGTCGAAGCGAAAGAAAGCGCAGGAGGAAGTGATGGCTTTGAAGAGGGAGAAGGACCGGCTCATGCACCAGCTCAAACAGCAGGTAGATCCATCACCTACTACCGCCGACCTGTGTACACATCCATATAAATGCTCATTTAAATTTACAGGGCTTATGGTCTAGGAGCTCAACTGGCCTGCACATGAATCAAATGGAGCTTGGCCTTGTGGTCACATTTAGGTCAAATTCTGGCTTTGTGAATCAAAGCCAGGCTACAAATTCAAACCTGCTGCAGATGGAGAAGCACTAAAACCACCTCGTGGGCAGACGTTTGAACTTTAAAACCAGAAACAGATAGAGGTTAATAATTTCTGGTAATAAAGAGAATTGACTCCCCCATCACAAACCACTGGTGCGGCGTTCAGTCATCATAAGCCAAGCAAGTCAAGCAGAAGCTGTGATTCAAAATCCAGCCGCATAAACACGGGAGACAAGACGTCCCCTCACTAATCATGTTCCAATCAGAGCTACTAGCTACATGGCAACCGCAGACATACGTTGGCATTAAGATACTTGGTGAGTCACCATGTGTCGTTTTTGTCTGATTCCTCCCTGGACTAATAGAGATGCAATGTACCAACTCACACACCCACACACACACTCAGCAAGACCCTGGGCTGATGAAGGTATGCAGGTTATTAGGATCAGCACAGACCACATCAGCGAATGAGCTAACGATAATGAGCAGCAGGGACTCCGCATACGGGGTCTGCTGAGTCACAGGGGCTTCTGGGAACCGCGGTGCATTTTAAAGTCAACACATGCAAACGACTGGGCGTGCATTTATGTGCAAAGCTGCGCGCGTGCGTGTTTGTTCGTGTCTCGTAAATGGTAAACAGTTCCTAGGGGGGTGCAATTGAGTTTCAGAGGAATTTCGAGGAAGGCCTATTATCTGTTTATCGCCAATGGATGCGTCATGTTTTCCCGTTGGGTAACAAGCACTTACAGTCCACCTGATGATGTGATGAGCTCTAATTGCAATGAATGCACCCTCCGGACCTTAGTGCAGAGGAGTGGAGAACAAAGTAAAAAAACAGGAAGGAAAGAAAAGGAAAAGATGCAGCACAGGGGATGATGGTACAAATATTCAAGTTTACATTCCAGCCATACATTCACTAAGACAAACACAAAACTACTCTGTCTCCTCTTTTGCACACAGACAAATCTCATTTCTTAAAGTCTTTAGGCACACACGCATATAAAGCCCTGTAAAGGCTGAGGGCCAACCCGTACCAGGCAGCACGGCCACCACTTAGCACCACGACAATAAAAGTGTAGGACTCTGCTAATGTTATGAAGGTTGTAACTTTAGGAGTTCTCCTCTACAGAATCCTACTACTACGCTACCTGGATTCCATCTACTACACAAAGTGAGCTCTTTGGAGATTGAGATTAGTGTGTGTGTCTGCTTTTTGACCCATTGACACACATATTAGGATGGGCTGCGTTCCTGACGACCAATGGCGGAAGGAAACTGACGAGGAAATACCGAAGAATTATGGGACTCAGAGTCTCTTAGGAGAAAGCTGATCTGAAGACAGCAGATAGATTTACAGATAGCAGCGCCCTGTCTGACCTCTCCACATCCCGCTTTTACAAAGTGCGTGTGTGTGTGTGTCGGTGTGTCGGTGTGTGTGTGCCCCAAGCAGCCAGTCTAAGATAAACTTGGTTTTTCCTTTCTTCTGATAGTTTGCTACCCTTTGAGGCATTGCCGTTCTTTCGTGCAAGCAAACATACACCAACTTGCAGCCGCACACACACACCAAAGTGTAGTGTTTAGACTTCCTGAGGAGCGAGTGAGAATAAATGTGCCTCCATGTGGGAATTCTCAGTGGTTCCATCCTGGTGATGGATGGTCAAACCTCAGTCGTGCTTTGAAGCTGAGAAAAGATTAATTTGGAATTGTTGGAGGTGTGTCATTACTAGCCACTTATTCTCTCTTCTCTCTCTCTCTCTCTCACCATTCATCCTCTCTCCATGCTGAAAAGATGGATTTTGCATTCTCGTACGCGTGCCACAGTGAGAGCGGCATATGTAAAACAATCTGTCTCGCACAGAAACGCTGCGCGCGCACACAGGCACACACACACAGACTCACATCTGATTAAAGGAATATGTAAAAGTTATGTGAAACTGGTGCAGCTGCCTGTTTGTTTAAGGCCTTCGGTCCCGGCCTCCCGCGTCCGTATAAAACGGCCCTGCTCTAATCAGGAGAGCCTTGTGATTTACACACTTGGATTGAGGTTTGGGATGCAGCTGTGAGCACGGTGGTGGGATCATTGGTGCCATGTTTACACCAGCAGCTGCACTTTGATACACACGCAGATACATACACGCGCGCAGTACAAAATCTGTTATGGTTACAGATGGCGATTCGTGAGGTTCCTCTCCTCTCCTCATCACCCGGCTCCCACCAGTTCCACCTGTGTCTAGCTCTGACTGCTTGATCTACAGGCATGCGGGCGAGCCTGGAGGCCATTAGCATGCTGTTTACTTTGCACAACCACTAATTAACACTAATTAAACCACACACATTCCAACACACAGACATTTAATGTGTGCACACTTACACAGACATATATCTATATATATATATAGAGAGAGAGAGAGAGAGAGAGAGAGAGAGAGAGGAGGGTGGGAAGAGAGAGATTGAATAAATTGGATGGCCACATGTGGGCTGTCCTGACCACACAGTCGGCTACTTCCAGAAGCAATTCATCACTTCATTCATTTGTGTTTGTGGCTCAAGTCATTAGATATCCAAATATGTGCACGCACACACGCACACACACACGTACACATGCACACACACAGTCATGACTTTTGGACGCGTATGCTACCAAATATGGTTATGATTAGATGAATAGGATTTGTAATATGGTTCTTATTAGATTAACAGCAGTGACTAAACACGTATTAACCTATTTCACCCGTGGCCACAAATCACTTTTGAGATTTCTTTCCACTCATAAGTGAAACAGTAATATAAAGGCTTTCTCTTATCTTGTCAGTGAGTTTTTGTAGGAAATTCCTGCTGAATTCTAGCTGAGTTTCTGACAGATTACACGCCTGAGTCACACCTGAAACAAATCATAGATATATTTTTTTAATCAAATCTGCTGACTCACAAACAGAAGTGCTACCCCGTGTGCCCCGTGTTCTGACGCCATGGGGAAACACGTCAGATGTCTTGTGTTGTGCCTTACAGCATCTATAGTGCAGCAGTCCAGGAGTTTCAGCAGCTGCAGTGTGTATGATAGTAATTGTCTTTGCCTCAATGACAGGTGTTGGCTCTGTAACTGTTGCACTGGGCCCGGCTCCACCCAGTCACACCTGCTGGTGTCAACACCTGAGGTCATAGAGGGCCGTACACCTCCAGGCTAGCCTTTAACTCTGTTATACGCCACTTTAAGCATTGGTGTGTCCGTCTGAGTCCTCCTCTGTCGCTCACACTTTGTCTGTCTCTCTCTCTCTCTCTCTCTGTCTTTCTCCCCGTGCTATGGTGTCAGTATTCACACCTTATCTAAGTATCTCTTCTCCTGTTGAGGGTAATTGCTAGCTTCTTTAATGCCAGCCCCATCCTCCCCTGTGATCCCGACCGGCTCGTTTCCTCAGTCATTAGGCCCGAGACCTCAGACCTCCTTATCTCAGCGGTTCATCGGAGCAGTGATGTCCTCGGGCTGATGACTATACTGTAACGATGCGATCCCTCCTATCCCTGCAGCTGACTCAGGTTTTTCCTCTCTTCCTTCCACAAATGTCTCTCATTTAAACAAGAAAAGCCACAGAACTTGGGAAGAGAGATGTGGGGATATGTTTTTCCTTTTGAAACATCATCATCTCGGGCTAAAGCCCACCTCCCTCCCTCTCTCTCTCTCTCTCTCTCTCTCTCATGTAGTCATGTATGCCCTCAGGAAGTATCTGCATCTAAGGGAATAAAACTAAGCTTGTCAATATGTCTGCACCCACTCTATCTCTGTCTGTCTCCCAGACAGCTGGCCTCGCTAGAATCAGGCTGATTGTCAATGTAAGTCAGGCCAGGCTGTTATCTCTCTCCAAAGCAATGATGTTGGCAGTATGACAGCTTCTTCCACTCATATACAAACACTGTACAGAAACACACAGATACGGAGACACACAGAGAGAGAGACAGACATACACAACACAGTCTTGCCCACTTACAGCCACAGAAAGATGCATATTTGAGTATAATTTTAATCAATGACATCTAAAATGAGTGTGCTTCACCCTGCCAGAACGACTTCACCCTCAGGCTGCGCAAATCAAACGCTCCCTAACTGTTCTCACTAGCATAGCATTGATCTAATCCAATTAAATGATAATATGTAATATGGATCATATTTGACAGACTTATGATATTTAAACTAGGCACTCCAACTCGCTCAATTTATGACCTGTCAAGTATTGTTAGCGGTGCTCGGTTTTTTCATCTTTGATGGCTTTCAGCATGTATTTTCCCTTTCCTACCATCCCTCTGCATAATTATCCCAAACCTGCGTCAACTCTCCACTCCTAAGAATATTTTCGGGAGACTGTATACGTTATCAGTGCTTAATCTACTTTTATTTTGATTATTTCATTTCTTTTTTTCAGACGCAGAGCAGAATGAAGATGATATCAGATACCTATGAGGAAGAGCCACACCACCCGCAACATCATCCTCACCATCCTCACCTTGTGCACCCAGTTCACATGCATCACCGCAGTCTACCAAGAGGGCCCCCTCACACCAACCACCGGCCCCACATGGACCAGGTCAGCATGAACATTCACACATACACATAAACACACACGTACGCACACACAGAGACCTGACTTGAAGTCTGGGCTTGTTTACACAAGTTGACAAATTAAGGGCTATCTTCTTCATAGCTATTAACGTTGATGCAGCTTTATCTCTGTCATCCCCACCGCCAGTCACTTGTGGTCGGAATCAGCTGGATAAAAATTTCCCCTCAGTTCTCCCTTAACTCCATAACTTCCTGAAAGCTTAGAGTTGTTCATATCATTTAGATAAGGAGCCTGAAGGGGAGAACTGCCAAACGAATGTTTTTAATTGCCGTGATTTGAGTATGAGGTTAGTTTATATACCATTCATCTCTCATACAAGCTGCTTTTCACTGAATATCGTATCCAAACTGCCCTCCGGACAGATTTAAGGCGTCTGTGTTTGAACACAGCAGAACGAGAACAAACTGATGTCGTTGTCAGCTCAAGGTGCTTGCGAATGCACGTAGGTGTGTGTGTAGATGTGTGCGTGCCTGAATGTGACTGTGTATGTTTAGCGGTTGGTATTTTATAGCTATAGGTGTATCTGCTCGTGTTGACGCAAACATGACGATGCAGAGACTTGTTGATTCAGTGCAACGAGATAAAATAGCCGACGGGAAAAAGCAATGTTCAAAGAGAAATGATTTCACCATCTTCCCATTAGTTGCTGATATCTTCCAGTCCTTTGAGTGAAGCGTAAACTCATCACAGCTCTATTGTTGTCAAGAGACTGTGATTGAGGGGATTTCCCAGCTACGGAGATGAAGTGAATTTGTGTGTGTTTGTGAGCTATATGTTTTGAGGGTGTTAAGATGAAGACATGGGAATTTCCACCTGAGTGTAAATACCCACATCTGTTCCATTTGATATGTACCATTACATGCTGCTTGTCTTTGTAAATGCTTCTGGAGCTGCTGTCTAAATTGGAGTAAAACATGCATTGGGGATCCCCCTGTATTTTTCTGCATACCTCCCAAAAGCTTAGGCATGCACATGCATACGAGCGCACAAACGCATGCACGCACACATCCTTTGGTAAAAGTTGAGTACGACTTGTTTAATACTGTTATAGCCCACTGGCGCCAGTGGAAGGTCTATATTTTTGATTCATAAAAACATGGGAGAGGCCGGGTGTGACTGACATATTTTTCACTCATTTGTCTGCATTTAGAAAAGTACTTTGAAACATTTACAGTGAGATGTAGAACATAGGTTGACCTTAAAAA
The DNA here is from genome assembly GCA_900303265.1 of Brotula barbata. NCBI lineage: Eukaryota > Metazoa > Chordata > Actinopteri > Ophidiiformes > Ophidiidae > Brotula > Brotula barbata. Next base: position 27,992 of record OMNV01004846.1, on the reverse strand, counting down.
TGATTTAATTATCCGACAAGAAAAACCACTTACAGTTATATCACTCTGTTAGCTGTGAAATGCTAACATAACTCATATCGTTAAAAATCTGTTTAACTATCGCATACAGATGTCGTTCCCTTAATACGATTTTTCAGATTGGACTGAAAAGGTCCAAAAAAAAATCATTATCATCTGTATTACTGGGAAATCTTAATCTGGGAAATACACCTAAAGAATATCAGACTACTCTGCGCCTACTGGCTCAAGTTGAATTGAGATTAAGTTTAAAATTGAATTTGTTGATTTGACTGAGGCAATTCTGGCCCTTCACAAATTGGGTCTGTTAACAGAACAGTCCCTATACAAAGTGTTAAGTCCACCATTTCCTCAAAATAATCCACAGTGTGTAGCGGAGCTGCTTATTTAGGTAAGCTGTTTGTGTGTCGCTCTCTCTCTGTTGTGTTAAGCGCAGTTAAAAACAACAATCAGACCTTGTTGACAGAGGTCAGCCAATCACCACAACAGCTTTTCCTCATATTCGATCTTTGACCTCATGGGGAAGTTCAGCAGAGGTCAGAGCTGGGCCCCCATGGTGTGTCTGTGTCTGTGATTGTGTGCGTGTGTGTTGATGTGGGTCAGGCAGTCTTGATGCCCCTAAGTGCCAGAAGTGAGACTGTTGTCCCTCCAAACACATGACTTGACATTGCCTTTAATCTTTGTCTTTCATCTAAATGTCATTAATTCCTCTATTTGTTTTTCTTCATCACTTCTCTCTCTTCCCTTTCACGCTTTTCTTTTTCTTTTTCCACATTTGGGCTTTAATTTTTTTTTCTCCTCACAAACCATTTGCCCTCCTTTATTCTTGTGTTTCCTTTTCACCCCGCCCCTTTTTTCTATTTCAATGCAATATGCAAGTGTGGCAAGCCAATGGTTCGGTGCAACGCTTGGTCCAGGGACACCGCTAGGAGGATGATTGATGATGATAATGATAATGATGATGAAGAGGGTCTGCATGTTCACTCTGGAGACCACAATGCTTTTCCAAGATACAGCTGGTGCCACGAATAACATAACAGTGACCACATCCAGATTTTTTTTTCATTTACATTTGCTCTCGCCCAGGCACATACATCCCACATGCACACCCAACTGGCACACTCCACACGAGCCAACGCAAATGCATGCAATGGAATAGTGAAGACACAAACACATGAGTAAACTCCAAGGTTTTCCAAGGAGCCAAAACCGCATGTCATTCAGTGCTCATTGCTGCAGTTAGTGGGTTCATCCCAATCCTCTAACTATACTCCCTGTCCTCTCCTTAATCTATGATGGAATTAGTCAGGGCACAGGTGAAATCTAATCGGAGGAGACAAGGGCAGGAAGTGGAGTTAGGCTCTTGAGATGCACCCCAGGTCTATGTCTCAGTGTGGAGTGTGTGGAGTTTGACAGGCATCTTGTGTTCATGTTGTTCTCATTTAGCTATGCCAGTCCCACTGCCAGATACTTGGCAGCAGCTGCACTGGAGGGAAATAGAAAACAGCCATAAAGTGTTTATCAGAGTCAGAATTACACAACCTTTTCTCTTTGGTTGTTGCTTCATTTTTTTTTCTACGCCTCAACGTGCTGCCTGCTTCAGGTTTATGAGAAGTAGCACATGGTATTTGGCCTCTGTGTGTATGTGTGTGCGCGCGCGTGTGTGTGTGTTTAATCTGGCAGAATGAACAGTTATAGGCCTGGCTCTGTTTACAGTGCCTGTCACAGCCATTCACAGCAGGCTACATACTTAGCATGTAGCATGTTCCATTGAAAGGCCATTATATGTATAGCTTAGCCGCCTAGGTGTAGCCTACCGAGTTTACCGAGCCTGTCACAACCACTCAGTCCAACCCAAGCCACAGTGGACCGCAGCCAAGGCCCCTAGGTTTCCTTTGCTCCAGTGTAGCCGTAGCACAGACGTTGCTTTGCCGGAGCATAGTTTTGCATTATGCAGGCAAGGGCTTGGCTATGGTCAGCTGCCAGATCATGCTAACCATGGTAATGTTAGTGTCTGAGTGAATTAGCCTTCCTGTTAGCAGGGCTCTTGTCTGCACAGCTTCAACCCCAAGGAAACCCCGTGTGTGTTTCATTACTGGTTACTAACAATCACGCCGAGGAAAGCATTTTATGATATCATGCACAGCTTTTCTGAATGAAGAACATGAACAGGGTTGTTCTGATTAAAACCCACAGGGGGTTACTATGGAGGACCATAACTTTAGGCACTGAGACTCCAGACTGGAGTCTCTGCTGTAAATGCTTGGTTAAAGAGGCACAGTGTTTTTGGTCTTTCAAGACAAATTATTGATGACATGTACACACTGATAATGGAGAGTGGATGGATAATGATATGATGATGACATGTTTTTGACTGATTTTTATTTTCCTCCCACAGGATGATGAAGAGGGGATATGGGCATGATCACGATTACTGTGGGAACCTGCGTCCCGATATGCACAGTGAGTTTCTATACAGCCATTGATAATGTACACTTCATGTAGATCCCTAGCAGCTTGCTACAAAGGCAAATACTTCACTGAAGGGTTTCAGTATGTTTTAGGACACTTTGAACTTTAATTTAATGTTTTACTTTTTAATTCTTTAATATGTTTCCATTTATTTATTGCATTTATCTTTGCGGACAAGTAGTGTTGTCTGAGATTATAACTTTGTTTATCTGGAAATGATTACAAGATGTTGATCAGAGATTCTTTTACTCTTACTTCCAACACCTATGTATAATTATCCCTCCCAAGTTTTTACTTACTATTATAACTTTGAGTTACTTTATCCGCCACTTCAATATATTGAATATCTACTCCATATTTTCATGATCTATACAATAGCATGTTCGGTGCCATTGTAAGCATTAGCTGGGAGTGCTGATTGTACTGCAATAACCACTCTATTACGCAGCTCTGATTGAGGAGAATGTTATAGATCTCCTTTTATATTCCTCATGAATTTCATGGGAGTAAGGAGCCACAACTTTCTTTACTTGTTTTCTGTTGCCTCCCTATGATGTGTCCATCTGTCTGTGTGTGTGTGTGTGTGTGTGTACTCTGTGGATATAGACTAAAAGAAACCACCGTGCATGGTATTGCACATAACTAAATGCTCAGCAGAGTAGCAGCCCCGTACCAGGGTCCAGAGGTGATAAAAATGACATAGTGAGAAAAACCAGAGATGGACGAGTCTGTCTCTATCGCCCTGCTTTTTTCTGTCGTAATAAACTTTTACCGCGCTGCCCCACCTCTTTGTGTGCTGGTGTGTGGGGTGCTTAATTACAATACAACACAGAACAGCCATGAAACTTTTTTTTTTTCAGGCTACAAGCTGAAAAAGCATTAAATGAAGAATGCAGTCATAAAGAGTAATTCCTGTCTCGGGGGTTTTATATCAAAGCCCCCCATAGACTCAGGATGCCTTTGAACACGGGCATGGGTGTAGGAACGGAGTGCATGGAGGGTTATTGTTTGTTTCGAGCTCCTGCAGGGTGTGCATCTGTTAATGTGTGTGAGTCTGTTAGCGAGGGGAGAATTTTTTAAGTAGAAATATGTAAGAGATCAGAATTTGAAGGACAGTGAAATAGCAGGAAGGAAGGGCACTTACTTATATGTGTTGCCTGTGTGAGTG